>CATQFL010000126.1:122500-147299 GCA_956483635.1 Panzeria rudis | reverse complement strand
TACATACATACATACATACATACATACATACATACATACATACATACATACATACATACATACATACATACATACATACATACATACATACATACATACATACATACATACATACATACATACATACATACATACATACATACATACATACATACATACATACATACATACATACATACATACATACATACATACATACATACATACATACATACATACATACATACATACATACATACATACATACATACATACATACATACATACATACATACATACATACATACATACATACATACATACATACATACATACATACATACATACATACATACATACATACATACATACATACATACATACATACATACATACATACATACATACATACATACATACATACATACATACATACATACATACATACATACATACATACATACATACATACATACATACATACATACATACATACATACATACATACATACATACATACATACATACATACATACATACATACATACATACATACATACATACATACATACATACATACATACATACATACATACATACATACATACATACATACATACATACATACATACATACATACATACATACATACATACATACATACATACATACATACATACATACATACATACATACATACATACATACATACATACATACATACATACATACATACATACATACATACATACATACATACATACATACATACATACATACATACATACATACATACATACATACATACATACATACATACATACATACATACATACATACATACATACATACATACATACATACATACATACATACATACATACATACATACATACATACATACATACATACATACATACATACATACATACATACATACATACATACATACATACATACATACATACATACATACATACATACATACATACATACATACATACATACATACATACATACATACATACATACATACATACATACATACATACATACATACATACATACATACATACATACATACATACATACATACATACATACATACATACATACATACATACATACATACATACATACATACATACATACATACATACATACATACATACATACATACATACATACATACATACATACATACATACATACATACATACATACATACATACATACATACATACATACATACATACATACATACATACATACATACATACATACATACATACATACATACATACATACATACATACATACATACATACATACATACAGAACATTTTTCTTTTTACATAGAAAGAAGTAACGCATTTTTAACAGTTCACTTCCATTTTAAATTATCTAAAGTTTTATTTCTTAATCGCACTTTTCACTTTTAAATGGTTTAAATTTTTATTTGTTTTTCTTTGTATTTGCTTCGCTTTGTACACACATAAACAACATTTTGAAATAAACTTGACTAAAAGTTCGCAAAGCAAAAAATTGTCAGCTGCGCTTGTGATGCCACCTAGTTAAATACATCTTGCAGTACATCTAGCGTTTTTTAATAATTAAACATATTTTTAATATTAATAAGAACACATTTTTAAAACTACGTTAGCCATTAAAACCTACATATCTTCTGAAATACTTGCATTCAGAAAGTAAACCCAGCAAACTTTTGAGAATAGGCAAAAATCGCCAAAAAGTGTTACGTTTATAAAAAGAATTTGTCGACGGGGATTGCCACATCCTGAAATACTTGCATTCAGAAGCTATACCCAGCAAACTTTTTGTTAATTTGCAAAAATCGCTGAAAAAAGTTTTCGCTTATAAAAAGAAAATTCTTCGGCGAGCGCAATAACGGCTAATTGCGATCAATAGAGGGCATCAAAACAATTCAGAAATGGGTGTTGTCAGTTTCTGAAATACTTGCATTCAGAAGTTATACCCAGCAAACTTTTGAAAATAGCCAAAAATTATCAAAAAGTGTTACGTTTATAAAAAGAAAAATCTTCGGTGAGCGCAATAATGACTAATGGCAATCGATAGAGGACAAAAATACAATTTGTCAACGGGGATTGCCACATTCTGAAATACTTGCATTCAGAAGTTATAACCAGAAAACTATTTTAAAATTTGCACAAATCGCTGAAAAAAGTTTTCGCTTATAAAAAGAAAAATCTTCGGTGAGCGCAATAACGGCTAATAGCGATCAATAGTGGACAAAAATATAATTCAAAAATAGGGGTTGTCACCTTCTGAAATACTTGCATTCAGAAGTTATACCCAGCAAACTTTTGAAAATAGACAAAAATCACCAAAAAGTGTTAATTTGTCAATGGGAGTGATTTTTGCCTATTTTCAAAAGTTTGGTGGGTATAACTTCTGAATGCAAATATTTTAGAAAGTGACAACCCCCATTTCTGAATTGTATTGATGCCCTCTATTGATCGCCATTACCCGTTATGGCGCTCACCGAAGAATTTTCTTTTTATAAGCGAAAACTTTTTTCAGCGATTTTTGCAAATTTTAACAAAAATTTTCTGGCTATAACTTCTGAATGCAAGTATTTCAGAATCTGACAATCCCCGTAGATAAATTGTATTTTTGTATACTATCGATTGCCATTAGTTATTATTGTGCTTACTGAAGATTTTTCTTTTTATAAACGTAACACTTTTTGATGATTTTTGCCTATTTTCAAAAGTATTGGTGCCCTTTATTGATCGCCGTTAGCCATTATTAAGCTCACTGAAATGTTTTTTGTTTGTTTTTTACAACTTTGAAAATGTTTTCTGGGTGTAAATGTGGAATAATTGTACGAATACGAATGTAGTCAACACATAGTACTGTTTTTTGCATCTCTGAAAAAACGTTTGACGGTTCCAAAGTTTGATTTCTTCTCCTGCGTTGTTTTGTCGCACATTTTAGCAATAATGTTAGTGATGTTTACATAGCGTCTTCACGAGTCATGGATTTGTCTTGACAAAAGTCAAAGTCGATATGAAAAAATAGCACTAACATTTTTCGGATATTTTTAAGTATAAAGTTTGTCAAATGTTAGAAGAAAATTATGTCTCGTGACTTGATGTCTACACGTAACATATTATGTAAGATGTGATTGTCAAATTCAATCGCAGAGAGAATTATGTTACGTGTATACTTCAAACTAGTGTTATCTCAATGTTATAATAATTTTTATGAGAGCGTTGTTATAAGAATTCTTATAACAACAATCTTATGAGATGAACTGTCAAAAACACATGTACAAGAAAATAATATAGTGTACATGTATGAGTGTTTATTAAAATAAATGAAAAGCGATGTTTTTGATAAAATGTCTGTGTTAAATAAATGAATAAATGTGCTTAATTGATTTATAAATTAAAATTTGTGTGAAAAATTAAAAATAAAATAACTAATTATGCAAAAGTAGTGCATGTTAACTCGATGAGCATTTGCATAAAATGAAATCTTATAGGAAAAGGAAAATTACGTCTTCCCCTAGTGTAAGATTAAGAGAAAAATCTACATTTTGTGTTTATTATTTGCCGACGTTTTCTCTCATGTTATATCAAAGTTAATGTCTCGTAAAGACGCTGTGTGAAGACATAGAATTAAAACAAAGCAATACTCAAGGCGAATTTAGTACCAGGTAGCTTTATCATCACAGATGATCATCAGCTGATTACACTCAATTAGTGAAACTCTATATAAAAAAAAGGGAAAACTTTAACCCGAAGTGTCAACGTACAAATAAAAATAGTCCTAAACCCATTTTGTATATGTGTTGTTTTAATGATAAGGCCACTTGATATATATTCGCTTTGGCTATACTGTGAATTGAGAAACGAATGTTTCATGCTGATATTTAGTAAGTCGAGGTTTAGACGATGCAAGTCTTATAAATCAGCTGTGAGAAAGACAGAGAAATGCATACACATATATCGGTTTTTCTTCCAGCTGAATAAGAAACTGATCAATAAGACTTGCATATGTAAACTGAGACTGAGTGAGAGTACTCTCAAGGTAGATCAACACCAGGTAGTCTCAGGAGAGTTCGCCGTGGAGAATTTACATTTGGGCTGTTAAAAAAGTTGATACATACACACTGCTGACAGGCCAAATGTGTAAACATTTACGTAAACCGTTGGGCTCTTGCAGCTACCTCGTATGAATACGCCTTGAGTACTCTAAGAAACGACCTGTGTTGAGTACACAGTACCCGTTACTCGTTACTTTCACAACTCTATTCTTCCTAAAATGTTCTTTGAAAGAAAGTAGGGTTATTTGTACGAAATGGCATCGGAAACTGAGGTATTTGCATGGTCTTTTATGTTAAGTTCATTTTATAAACTGACTTGGATAACATGTTTATTTCAGATATCTAAATTATTGCAAGATCTTCCTAATCGAATATTGTGTGTACCTGTAGAGGAAAGACATGGGCTATTTTCGCATATGTCTGCTTCGTTGTCATCTACTGGTATTTATCACTACTTTATTTTGTATGTATACATTGCATTTGTTTATATCCTATATGCGGTTTTATTTAGATGTAAATACAGGCGTAATACGTAGTGTTTGCAAAACATTAGCTATGACACTGACAAAATATAAGGACAACAAGTCACAGCATCTGGTGCGCAATCTAATTATTGACTTAATAAAATATCACCATGATGCAACTATTGAAGGCATTATGGCTGTATTTAAGATTCTTTGTTGTAAAGAGCTTACAAACGCCCCTGCACAAAAAGCGTCAAAGGCCGCTCTTCTTGCGTTAGGATGGACAAGTTTGCTGAACAAGTATTGCGATACTGAATCTAACGTTTTTAAAACTGAACTTCCACGATTAGTTGAATATCAATCGAAGTTTTATCAAATTGTGATCTCTGCATCAAATGAACGTTTAATTAACTTAGCTAATAACGTTTTGATAGAGATTTTAGACAACGACTATTTTGAAAAATATATGTTAATTCTATTAAACAAGGGCATTTCAATTAACATTGT
The DNA here is from genome assembly GCA_956483635.1 of Panzeria rudis. Classification (NCBI taxonomy): domain Eukaryota; kingdom Metazoa; phylum Arthropoda; class Insecta; order Diptera; family Tachinidae; genus Panzeria; species Panzeria rudis. The sequence continues at coordinate 142,259 of CATQFL010000126.1, read as the reverse complement.
TGTATTAATGGCGATTCTTATTACTTTAAAAAAGGAGAACCATAACGTAGATACCATATTTGATTACAAGATTGCATTAATTGACGCTTTTGTTACAGGAATTATAAATGCTAAAACAAAACCCCATATAAGCTGTGTTTCAGCTTCTAAAATAATAATAAATTCCCTTTCAAGAAATGATTTTGAAGAAAAAATTTTACCACCCATGCAAAGGTCCATGCTAAGGAATCCAGAAACCATTTTGGAAACTGTCGGTCAAGTTATTCGGGAGCTACAAATAGACTTGAGCCCGTATGCATTGGGATTGGGCAAAGTGTTGATACAACATTTGCATTCAAAAGCCGAAATTTCTAGATGTGATTCTGTACAATGTTTAAAACAGTTATCTATAAAATGTTCAGATCTTGATGTAATATCAACGTTACTACAAGAAGTATTTGCTATACTTAATGGGACTGAGGGAAAAATAACTGTTGCTGAATATCGCATAAATCTAATTCAAGTAAGTGTGAATTCAAATTTAGACAACAATGTAAGTTTAAGAAAATAAAACATTCAAATTATTATAATCTCTATAAAGCGGCCCATCCATTATACAATATATTTTTTTTTATGATTTGGAATTTCTCCGTGCCCCCTTGCTATACATGGGATGGGAGGTTTACTTGGCTGAACCTTAGTTTATAACGCCATCAACAATTTCTAAAAGGAGTCTCTTCCAAGATAATTCCAAGCGACGTATACCGTCGCACACGTAGTCGGAACTCCCAAAATCCACTCCTTGCTTCTTCGCAATTGAGTTTTTGTTTGGTTCTCCAACCAATTATCGATGTATAGTTATTTTTGTCCAAAAGTGAGGTTTTGTTTGGTTCTCCAAACAGTTATTAATATTCTTCTTTGTAATTGTTTTTTTGCATGTGGTTAATGGAAACCAACGGGATACTGCACGGTTTACCGTTAACCGACACCAACCACTAATCGCATGCGGTGTGAGACGCAAAACTCCAAGGCCAATAAACGACAGTGGCCTGGTTGCATTTACGAAGTAATTGCCAACGACGCGTGATGTTGACTCGCCCAGAGCTGTTTTACGAATGATTATACAATATTATTGAATATCTTATTGTACATATTCGGGCATGTTCTAAAATCACATTGATTTGTTAACGGGTTTTTATTGTATTATGCCAGTGATGCAAAATGAGATTTTACAAATTTTACTAATTTTCAATGAAAAGTGTACTTTTTTCAGTCCCATTGTACTTATTTTTAACCCCCGACTAAAAAAAGGTGTGTTATAAGTTTGTAGTGTGTGTCTGTGTATCTGTGTGGATGTACGAACCCTCGTACAGACCAAACCGCGGGACCGATTTTGATTTAGTTTTTTCTGTTTGAGAGGTGACTTGATCGATAGTGTTCTTAGCTATGTTTGAATAAAATTGGTCCAGCCGTTTAGAAGATATCACATCTTTTCTAGATGTATCCTGTTGAATCTGTGTGTCTTTGACATCGTAGCTACCAAACGGCTAGCTCGATTTTAATTTAGTAAATTTTGTTTGAAAGGTGACTTGATACAAAAGAAAATTGGTCCAGCTGTTTTGAAGTTATCATCTATTTTCTTCGGGGTTTTTTAAAATTTTTAATTTAATGTTATTTATCTATTATTTTAAAATATTATTTACTCAAAATTAAATGTAGATGTGTGTAAGAAACTTAACACTTAACACAAAAGGCACATTGAAGTGCATTTGCACTAAGTATATGTGATGATTATGATGAAAAGGGAGCTTATCTTCCGGAGGCCGACATTGAGTTAGATCAGTTTTGTAAAACTAGATAAAATTTTGAAGTAATTCCGTTCCTTCGGAGTGAAGTAAAGCATAAAATAATAGCATTTCAGAAAATTCTTCAAATGGTCCCTAGTATGAGTGCAATGGTTATGTAAATTTTTTTAACGGTATGCTTATTGGCGTCTATTAAGAATATTTTTGTTGTTGATCTTGCTTTGCTTGCTCATTCTTGTTTGGAACACAATGTTCAATTTTTTCATATTGTCTGTTTTGGTCTTCAACTGCTTGTACATTATTTTTGTATTTTTCTTAAAGTAGTATGAAATAACGTGGAAATAACGTTCATAGACATTATTTCTAGTGGTCTGAAACTATCGATAGTCTACGCTATCGATAGCATGCGATAGTTTTTCAAAAACCATCGATAACTATCGATAGTTTTCGATAGTCTTAAAACCACAATTTGGCTATACATACGTATGTTGTACTTGGTATATTTGTAAAAGAAATATATTTCTTACAAACTCAGTAAATTTATTAATAAAAGTTATGAAAAAATAAAAATTCATACATATATTTACATTAGACCACATACTTATATGTGCAAGTATTATTTTTTCTACTCCCCGAAATACGAAGTGAACAAAAAATAAGTTTCTAGAGTATAGACCGACCCAAAAATACCCTAAAAAGGCATACAGTTTAACTTACCTATAAGTCTTAAACTAAAAGTTTTTCCCAATTAAGTTGAACAAACTTTTTTCTGGTAGTAAAATGAGAAACATTTTCTTCATATAAGTTTTTAGCCGACGATTGGCCGTTAGCAGTTTTTTGACGGATAAATTTTGATCTCCTAAATGCAAACGGACTGCTTTTAGACTTCAGAAGCTTATTTTTTGTGCACTTCATATATTTTGACCGGGGAGCGGAAAAAATAAAAATTTTGGACATGCCACTACAGTTCTTCTCAGGACTTCCCGGGAATTCCGCAATATTTTCAATCCCAATTTCCTGGAATATTAGTGCGGGAATTCCCGGGAATTTTCACCTTAATATATTGAACCTAAATAAACAGGATTTACAAAAAATATACTTGTGAGAAGCTGTCTCTGAATTTTCCAACATCCTTTACCTTACCCACTTTTTTTAAATCTCATATATAACAAAATAAACAGCAACATCGAAATAACACATAGCAATTAATATTTCAAAAAGCTTACACTAATTACAAGTTTTGGTAAATTTTGTCGTTGCCTAGAACTGAAAGTTGTTTTTGTTGTTCCCGTAATTTTGTGTTTAGTGGGATTAATTCTTGGTTACTCTCATTTTACAAAATTTTACCCAAAATATACGCTATCGAACCTAATAATTTAAAAAACAAAAACTATCGTCAACTATCGATAGTATTGAAAACTATCGATAGTGATTCGATAGTCAAAAACTATCGATAGTATCGATAGTACCATCGATTGTTTCAGACCACTAATTATTTCCATGGAGGTTATTGCATGCCACCTAAATATTTGTAAGTGTATGCAGATAATTTATTTTGAATAAAAGAAACAATGTATACATAAATAATTATGCATGTATGTATCTATACAACTGTATAAACATATAGAGTGATGTACATATGTATCTATGAGAACATATGTATATAATTGGAAATAAAATAAGATATTGTCAATTATATGGTGTGGTATATGTTAAGAATATATGAATATATATGGGTATGCATCGATATATATGAATATATGTATATGGCCATATACAGGGTGTCCCATTAATCAACGTCAAGCCGAATGCGGATGATAGGGCAAGTAGTGACTGCTCCAAAAAAAGTTAGAAAAAATCTATCGGGTATGTTCTGTATTTCATGTATTGAAAACTATCGATAGTGATTCGATAGTCAAAAACTATCGATAGTATCGATAGTACAATCGATTGTTTCAGACCACTAATTACAGAGTGTTTTTTTTTAAACTTTCAACACCTTTTAAAATAAGCGAAATAGATTTTTTTCTAACCTTTTTTGGTGCAGTCACTACTTGCCCTATCATCCACTTTCGGCTTGACGTTGATTAATGGGACACCCTGTATGTCCATATACCCTCAATTTTTGGATCCAAGCCATATATGTCATTCCATATATGGATTAGCTGGGTACTTACCTTTTTGTTGTATTTTTCATATCTAATATATATTTATTAAATTACAAAATGTTTTAAATTATTCGAGATTTTCTCCCAATAAATTTTAAAATTTTTATTTATTAATTTTACAACTATTTTGTTAATTTTATTACAATTATTTTGTTAATTTTATTTTAAGTATGCATTTTGTTACTAGTAGAAATTTGTAATCGATTATGGCCTTGTTGGCTAGATTGCTGAAGTTTAATAAATTAAAAAATTAATATTCAACTCAGTTTTATTGAGACTTTTCAAAACAAAAATTACAAAAATATGAAGAACTAGGTAACGGAAAATGTGTATGAACTTCAAACTATAATGTATTATTTTAATGGAAATTATAAATATTATACGCAACATGCTTAGGTAATTTGTGTAAGTAAAATGTTTAAGAAAAGAGACCCTAACTTCCCCAATTTCATATTAGGGAAGTTCTCTCTAAATGTAGACGTTGGGAAAAATCTCTTCAGTCATTTCGGTGGTCAATATAGGGATAATTCCTCTTGTAAAGTGGGGTTAAGCTGTAATAGCAATATTATAAGTCGACAAAATTTACTCAAACAGCTATTTATGACTACTGAAAATTCTTGCTGCGAAGATAAATTCTCCTTTACATCAGGAACATCACATATGTAGAAGTGTTTAATAAACAGCAATCTTAATTCAAACCTGTTTTATACTTACTTTCGCCGTTAAGTGCAAGTCACTTACATACATACATTAAAAGTAAAAGAACTACTAAAGAGTAAAAAACTCATTAAACATGAATGATCCACCTGATGTTGCTAAAAAGAAAAATTATTTTAGCCCAGGATTACAATATGACTTTACAAAAAAAATTCTTTAAACTCAACTGGTCCTATATACTTAATAATCAAACGTTTAGAAAATGATAATGGTTTCTCCAACGTTTCGCCATTTTTAATAAAAAAAGTGATCGACATAACGTGCGACGGAGAAGTTGCCGACTGCAAAAATTTGCGAAATGGCACATTATTGATGAAAACAAAAAATTCTATACAAGCAATTAAACTGATGAAGCTCACAGCAATGAGCTCATCCATAAAAATTGATGTATCTGAACATAACTCCCTAAACTTTTCTAAAGGCGTCATCTATTCTTCGGACTTATTTGGCGTTCCTGAGAAAGAAATTCTTTCAAACATGACTTACCAGAAAGTGACGGAAGTCAAAAAAATATTAAAAATGGAAAATGAAAGCTTAAAAGAAACTGGACTACTAGTTCTGACATTTTCATCTATTGCTCTCCCAGACTATGTCTACCTTGGATACCAAAAAATTTACCTACGGCCTTACATTCCTCCACCACTTAGATGCAGTAACTGCCTTCATTATGGACATCTGCAAAAATTTTGCGAAAACAAAAAAATATGCTTTAATTGCGGTAACACCAGCCACGTCAACACTGAAGAGAATGAAAAATGTAGTAATTTGGTTTGCTGCATTAATTGCAATGAAAATAACGTAGATGACCCTAAACACTCAGCAAAAGACAAAAAGTGCCCAATTTTCTTAAAACATAAAGAAATTCAGGCAATTAGAGTCCTAGAAAAAACATCGCTAAAAATGCAGAAAAAATCTATAGCAACAGACATCCCAACAAGAACAACACGTATGCGGGTATTATAAACCCTAATATGCCCACAAACACTCGGCCCAAACCAATTAGTTATGAGGGTACTCCTAACAACACACTAAAAACCCCTTCAGAAATTTCTACAGTAATTACTGAACATACTAAATCTGCCGCTTCAGATACAAAATCAATAATATTAGCCAGGATTGATCAATCTCCATCATCCTCCAGGAGTAGGACTCAAGAGAATACAACTATATTACCCAAAAATACCTCTAATAGACTAAAATCCCAACTAAAAGCTAAATATAAATCAAACAACTCCAAAACTAATGGTAACTTAAACATCAGTGATTGCGATATTGTCGATTCAAATGATCAGGACGCTGAGATGATGCAGGAGTAGTTATACTCTTGCATTACCTCTTCCGCCTTTCTGGGGCGTCGTGGGGCCCACCGGAGTGTTGGTAAACAACACTTTGGTGGGCTCGTCGGCGCCTCTTGGTGGCGGATAATCGTATCAACGCTCTTTTATACTAACCTACATTTCAAAACATAAATGTTATATAACTAAAATATTAACCTACCTTATTTGTCAATGACGATTAGTATAATACAGTGGAATATCAAAGGATATACAAATAATTACAACCAGCTCCAACTACTATTAAAGAAATATAGTCCAAAAATAGTATCTCTACAAGAGACTCACTTTCATTCCATTTCTCAGTTATCCATCCCATTAAATTATAAATGCATATTCAAAAACTCAGCAAACCACGCTTATGGTGGTGTCGCCCTCCTAATACACAACTCCATACAATTTACCTCAATCACCCTTCACAATGAAATCGACTCAGTCGGCGTAATAATTCAATAAAAAGAAAAATTTGCAATAATTAATTCTTACATCCCTCCATCAAAGACTTAGTTTAACTACATTAAGAAACCTATACGACCAATTTAACAGCAACGTGCTAATAACTGGAGACTTCAATAGTTGGCATACTCAATGGGGATCTAATAGCAACAATTTGAGAGGAAATATTATATCTGACTATATCATAGAGTCAAATCTTGTCATATTTAACGACGATTCTCCGACACATTTCAGTACCAGACAAACATTTACGAACATTGACTTGACATTCGGTTCACCCAACCTAAAAATTCAGTCTAACTGGAAAACTATAGACAACCTCTGTGGTAGCGACCACTTTCCTATTATAATTAACATTTTCACCCCGCCACTGTCTACATACCCGAAACCTAGACCTAAATTTATCTCAGACAGAGCCGATTGGAACAAATTTAACAATATCTCCTTAGTATTCGATAGAAATCGCCCTATCAGTAACAACATTAAGAAAGAAAAAAATCACTTTTGGCACATACTAAAAAGAAACATCAATACCGCTTTAATATTATCAACTATAAAAGAGCTGAAGCTAGATTTAAAAGGGAGTTAAGGATTGCTAAATCCAAATCTATTTCAGAATTTACTTCGAAAATCAGTCCACAATCACCAACAAAGAAGATATGGCATAACATCAGAACTTTCTGTGGCCTAAGTTTGCCCCAAACTATCCATACAATAGAATCTACTTCCAACCCCAATGTATACTTAACTGGCAACCAATTAATTGCTGATGAGTTTGGCCAATCCTGGTCATCCCTTTCTCACGAGAACAATTTTTCAGATGAATTCAGAAACAACAAAGCTTCCTTAACAAATTTGAACTCATTTCCCACATCAGACAGCATGGCAGCTGCAATAGAAGATAACATAACATTAAAAGAACAAAATTTTGCTATCAGTAGAATGAAAGGGAAAACACCAGGCATAGATAGAATAACATACCCTATGATTAGCAACCTCAGCAATAATACCAAAGAGAGACTGGTTCGTCTATATAACTTAATTTTACATAATTTCATTCCACACTTATAAGATAAGCACCATATCGCCCATCTTAAAGCCCAACTCGGACAAAACTCATGTAAAATCTTACAGACCTATATCATTAAATATTTGCACTTCTAAGCTTCTAGATAAGATAATAGCAAACCGTTTATGGTGGTATGTAAACTCTAAAGGCCTTATTTGCCCGCATCAAATAGGATTCAGAAAAGGCAAATCAGCTAGTGATGCACATCTATTCATTGATTATTTGATAACTAACTCCTTATCTCATAAAAGTCACGCATCAATAGTTTCATTAGATTTCTCTAAAGCTTTCGATAAAATCGGGATCCACACTATTATTCACCAGTTAGCCGAATGGGGACTAGGTCCCATTATTATAGGATACATAAAAAACTTCCTATCAAACAGGTTTATCAGGGTAAAAATTCGCAATAGTTATTCCAAAATATACCCTTTATTCAACGGCATCCCACATGGTTCATCGTTATCTGTTATTTTATTTTTAATATCTTACAATAAGCTTGCTTTCACTTCGGGAATACAAATTCTGGGCATATGCAGACGATTTCTACATAATAAAAAACCTTACGAAAGAAAGAAGCCAGACAATAGATATAGAACCTCTGATCAATTATATTAATAACTGGTGCAAATATTCTGGTGCAGAACTATCCTTATCTAAGTGTAGACACTTACACATTTGCAGGAAAAGAATCTGCGAAACTACTATCTCTACTGGTTCATTCAACATAGGTAATAATGAATCTCTTAAGATTCTAGGTATTATCTTCAACAAGAAATACAGTTGGAAAGACCATATAAACAATATTACTACTAGCTTAACGCAAAGGTTAAATATAATAAAATGTATATCCAACAGAAAGTTTAGCTGTAGTATATATTCAATAATTTCGGCAATCAAAGCTTTACTTTTATCCAAAATTCAATATGGTCTTTACCTATATGGATGGGGCCCTAAATCCTTGTTTAAAAAAATACAAATAATAATTAACTCTTCACTTAGAATCTGTTTTGGAGCTTTCCGAACCACGCCCATATATAATATGCTATATGAAGCAAATATTGAAACCCTCGAAGTCAGAAGAAATATCACTCTCAAACTGCTACGTAATATCATCGACAGTGCCAACTCTCCCATTTCCAAAATATGTGACAACTATTCCAGAAAGCTCAACCCGATTAGTTCTCCCTCAGTTATTAACAGAATCATAAACATAGCTAAGGAAAATAATCTCCCAACTAAACCCCAAAAAAAATTATTCAACCCCACTTAGACCTCCATGGCATCTTCAAGAAAGTAGTTTGAAGACTTCCTTGAGTCAATACTCCAAAGACAATACCCCGCCTGATATTTATAGGCAACTATTCCTCCAAACCACAAGCTCTTACAAAAATTACACACTGATATTTACAGATGGGTCCAAGGATGACAACAATGTGTTTTATAGCATCACCACCGAAAATACTATATTAAAAATATCCTTACTCCCCGAATATTCGACTATCTTCTCGGCGGAAATCATCGCAATATTCGAAGCTACAAAATACGCAGCCACTAAAAAAATTTTTAATTTGCACTGATTCTCTATCATCATTACACGCTATAAGAAACCTACACAACCATAATTTCTACGTCACCTCTGTTAAGAACACTATTATTAACAATTATCCGAGAATTGCAATTCTTTGGGTACCTGGGCATTGCCTTATTACGTGTAATGAATTTGTAGATTCCGCTGCAAAAAACGCCCTTAGATCCCCTGTTCTCTTTACGGACAATTTTAACACTAACGACATTATTAAATTTATTAGTGAAACTATCGTCTTACAAACCAATATGTGGTCGAAAACTTCAAACTGGCACAAAGAAATCAACCAGAAAAGAATCAATATAAATGATTATCTGAAAACAAATATAAACAAAATCATTAATATAACTGACTGTAGGAAATTCATAAAACTTAGACTCGGCCATACTTTAATAACAAAAAAATTCTTGATTGACCCTAATACATCAAACATGTCCATATTGTGAAACTACCATAATCTCCATCAGACACATTCTAATGCATTGCAACAAATTCAACTTAAGTCGAAATCTCCTTTTCCGAATAAATCCCACTCTTTTTCTATCCAACCCCTCCATTAATCATATCAAAACTCTTATTAACTTCTTAAAAACAAACAATATCTATAAAGACATATAGTTGTAAAACGACAGTAGGCACTTTTACCTACAATTCAATAATACCTAAATATTTCACAAAAAAGTTAGCAAGCAATATCTTGTATATCCTTTGAAATAAAACTCATAAACTAAAGTACAAACACATGTATATTTAAATTTAATCAGCTGAAGGCCTTTGCAGCCATTGCTTTCCTATATAAGTTATCCTAACTAGCTTTTAAGATAGCTTATAAGTAAATAAATAAACAATTATTATAAGTTGTTGCGATCTGAATATATTGGGTGTTTTTTATTGAGGTATAGAACTTTAAGTTGGCATCACTTTTTTAACTGGCGGCCATTTTGTCAGCTGTCAAGTGATTAATATTTAGTTTGGTTTGCCATTTCATCATGAACAGGTTGACAAAAGAACAACGCTTGCAAATCGTGCAAATTTATTTCGAAAATAATGGTTCAGTTCGCGAAGTTTACCGCAAGCAAAATCGCAAAATTTTGTTCAGTGATGAGGCTCATTTTTGGTTGAATGGCTACGTCAACAAGCAAAATTGCCGCATTTGGAGTGAAGAGAATCCACATGAGACCCTTGAGACGCCATTACATCCACAAAAACTGACTGTTTGGTGTGCTCTATGGGCTGGTGGAGTCATTGGGCCATACTTCTTCCGAAATAATGCTGGAGAGTCAGTTACCGTTAATGGAGACCGGTATAGAGCCATGATAACCGACTATTTTGTTCCCGAATTGGATGGCATGAATGTGGATGAGTTGTGGTTCCAACAAGACGGCGCTACATGCCACACAGCGCACGTCACAATCGATTTATTGAAGGAAACATTCGATGAGCGCATAATTTCGCGGAATGGACCTGTCAATTGGCCACCAAGATCGTGTGATTTGAACCCATTGGATTATTTTCTTTGGGGATATGTGAAGTCGCTCGTCTACGCAAACAAACCAGAAACGTTAGGGGACTTGGAAGCCAACATTCGTGGCGTTATTGCCAACATACGGCCCCATATGCTCGAAAAAGTGGTTGAAAATTGGACCTGTAGAATTGGCTTTATTCGAGCCAGCCGCGGCGGCCACATGCCCGAAATCATATTTAAACATTAATGGCATAAAATTATCCTTCCAATAAAGCCAAATTGATGGACATTAAAACGATTTTCTTGTGTTTTATTTCAATTCGAAGTTCTATACCTCTAAAAAAAACACCCTGTATAAGTACGTTATTTACGATATACCTTTTGCTAACAAACTCTTAGTCATTTCTAAATTGTAGCAGCACGAATTAGATGAACTCAGCATATCCTTTGTTTGGATTAGATTGGAGGCAGCCGAAACAAACAGTGTTACCGTAGTCTTAATCGAAACTAAACGACTCCAATGTAAAACATATATCAAGTATTGCCACATTTGATCGATTTTGTCACGACTACTGCAACCGTAATAAGGCTGATTATATTTTGATATCCTTTCTGTATTTGCAGATGAATGTCGAATGGATGATATTCCTCTAGCACTTATTAAATATCCGTTTATTTAGTTCATTGTTCTTTTATAATTTCGACCAAGAGGTACATATCGTCATATAAATTCATAAAAGCCTTAAGTTACATTGAAATAATTTTATAGAGAAGAACAAAAAGCTCTTTAATATGAAAAAATAACCCATCAACAGGTCATGAATAGTTGTAATCAGTGTTCGAAAATAAACCGAACGTTATTTTGAACGATATCTATTTTTTAGTGTTTGTGTATATTTACACAACCCGAACACAACACAACGATTTTTTAATGCAAGTAACAAACATTATGTAGCGTTTTGTTTTTTGTTAAAAAACAGTACAATTGTAGTGGTTGCGTAGTACATACATTATTATAAAACTACGCACTCAAGTATACATGCACGAGAGCCAAACGAATACTAATGCTAAATACACAAAATATACATTAAGAATAATGTGCTGTGCCGAACACAACGAAGTGTACTGTTTCTCAACGAAAAACAGAACACTATTATATGTTCTTATCTTTATATTGAGTTTGTTAGAAACAGTATTTTCGTTGGGTAGAAGATCACTAACAGAAATACCGTTCATCTTTTTTATGTATTTCCTACACAACCACTATTTGCGTTTGTGTATTACAATATTCTACCGTACAGAACATTAAAGTACATTATATAAGGTAAATTTTCGAACACTGCTTGTAATACTAATTTTACATGGACGAATAGAGGAGTAAAGTTTAGGAAGAGAGTCGTAATAACATTTATTTTGATACGAACATCATAATCAATCAACAAGTTGGTTTTGAGTTTTTTTGTAACTTAGGGCTTTTTTTAAATCATCATTTTCGAAATTCAAACGAATCCACCCAGTCACTCTCAAACAATCAACTTAAATAATTTCTACATCCCATATTAGGAAACATTTTTAATATGAATGGTACAACGCTAGAAGTACTTTCTGAAATATATTTTCTAGCGTAAACTTGTTAAACCATAAAAACATTTCATTAATAAATCAACGTAAATAGGCACAATTTTGAAATAGGTCTAAATTTGTCATTGTGGTACTATTGTACTTTTGACTTTCAAATAGTGCTATAGAAAGTACAATTGTACCAACTTTTGCATCCCTGTATTATGTATAAAGCCCTGTACAGACGCTTGTCAGATCTTACAATATTGTCAGATCTGCCAATGTGCTGACGATGTACTGACAATAAAAAATTGTCAGCACAAGGTATATTGTTAGTTCATACGGTTGTATCAAAGCTGTTAGAAAAGCTTACAATTTATTGGCAGACAATTGTCGGACAATAAATTTATTTGACAATATTGTCAGTAAAAAATTGGTAGTTCAGACGATTGTCAGATGCAAAAATTGTCAGACCTGTTGTTTGGCGCTACCAGACTCAGATAATTTTACAGAAATAACAATTATTTAGCATCTGTGCTTGTGTTAACATTAATAAGTGAAAATATAAATTAGTATTAAACATAAAGAAGCAATTTTAACTATTTTAGCTGCATAGTTTCTTTTATTTTCCTTTTCCCTAAAAAAGGATGTGTGGAGTGCTGCCAATATAAAGAACTCTGACAATGACGCCATTGTCAGATGCAGAAACTTCGCACATCTGACAATTAAAAAATGTCTGACAATGGCTACGCGATGTGTTCACACGATTGTGAGATGTCTGACAAGTTTTTGTCAGCAGGTAGTATTAAAATAGAGTGACAATGCTTTTTCTGCTCTGCCATCGTTGTCAGACAAGAATTTTCAGTTCACACGATTGTAAGAAATTTTTAGCACATTTTACGTACAATATTGTAAGATCTGACAATCGTCTGAACATAGCTTAAGTTTTTATCATTTACAATAGAACATTTTATTCGTAAACACACTTTAAATGCTTTATTTAATATATTTTACATAATCTGGTATGTTATCAAAATCGATCGATTTGAATCGACGCCGATTTCAAAAACAAATTCTACTGAAAGTTGACATATTTACGCTTTTTATTGTTTTGTATCGAAAAAATATTCGAATCAAATATTCTAATCAGGGTTTCGAATTACTACTATATTAGTTGTAATTTTCAGTTAATAACAACTATTTATCACTCGTCACTATGGTCCCATATTACTTAAGAAATTGTATTGTGAGCTTACAATTTCTAGCAGCACATATAAATACATAATATTCAATTCGTTCTGTTATTCAATAATCAAAATAATATTTTTTACTATAGCAGCACACACTAAATTTTTCAACTAAATATTTCTAGTATTAATTTTATTTTTTATGAATACCTAGCAGCAGCATTTTATGCTACTGGTAGTTTAAAAAAAATCAATTTGCTGCTAAGAATTTTTTTCTGTTGTTATATATTCATTTTTTATATTTTGTTTGAGGTGAAAAGACTTCAAAAATATAATTTGTTTTGTACGGAATATGGTATAAAGGTGTTATACTACATAATACCATAGCTGTAATAAGTGAATGGAATGAAAAATAAAAATATCTTTTAATATGATTATTTCGAACGTATTTGCTTTGTGAATCCAAATTGATCATTAGGCTAAGGTTCGTAACGTTATATTAAGAAAGAATTGGGCTTGGAATGAACAAGGGAAAAATTAGGTTAGGTTAGGTTGTACAGGTTGCCAGTTTAAAGATTAAAAAAAAACCAGCCCACTTGGGTCTCTTTAGGTCCCGTTGTGTTGTCTGAAGCGGGAACGTGAAAATAAGTAGAAACCCCCTCACTACGTTTGCCTATTTGGATCACTGTTGAACCAACCCGACGATCGAATGAAAGAGTTTAGCCGTCTGATGTCGCAGTGTGATAAGGCTGCTAGATCCTGAAGCAGCGGGCTGCCCAGTGAAGCCACCCTTTGATCGGAAAGAGCGGGGCATAGACAGAGGAGGTGCTCTACATTTTCTTCCTCCTCCTCATTATGACAACTTCTACAGAAATCATACGGTAGATTCAATCTCCTAGCGTGCGCACCAATAAAACAGTGCCCTGTAATTACCGCCACAAGTGTGCGTATTTGCCCCCGAGAGATCCCCTCCAGATTGCAGATCTACTACAATCGTATTGGGGCCATATTAACCTCGAAATCGAGCAGGTGACCTCGTTTGACCATCTGGTCTGCGCGATCCCAAAAAGATCCTGCTGAATATGAGATTTGCAGCAGTTTAGCGGTGCGCCTACCATTTGATCCGTGTTTCGAGTGTGCATTTGAGCCCCGGATATTTCCGGGCACATACCTATGCCCTGGGACCCAGAGTATCTCTAAATTTGAATGTCTCGCTATCTCATTTAGAGACATCCGGCATTTATACACCAAAGTGGATGTCGTGTAAACACCCGATAGAGACTTGACCGCAGCTTTGCTGTCCGTACAAATTTGGATATTCTCGTCGTATATCCTATAGTACCTCAACCAGTTAGCTGCTCTTTATGGCTGATATTTCCGCCTGTAACACGCTACATTTATCCTGTAGCTTAAACTTTCTCTGTTGATAACGGAGAATAAAGACGCCGCCACCCACTCCCAAGTCCGATTTAGATTCGTCCGTGTAAATCTCCATCACGGCAAATCTCTTATCAGGCAGAGGAATAGGTGAGCAGTAATCAATGTTTTCCGGCAGACCGTTTAGGAGTTCCAAAATGTTGGCGTGTCCCTTGGGTGGCTTTTTCCATACTCCTGCTGCCTCGAGCCGGATCGCAGAGTTCATGGCCAGTTGTGAAGAGAGTGAAGAGAGCTTTTGATGGAGTGGTGCGTGGAGCGCCTGTAATCATCAAAGCTGATGTACGCAGGATCCTTTCTATGATCCGACAGTAGGTGATCTTGTCTAATGCAGTCCACCATACTAGCGCGCCATATGTGAGTATGGGCTTTATTACCATGTTGAAGATCCATTTTGAGTTCTTTGGATTTATTCCCCAGTTCCTCCCAATGGCCCTTCTACATGTATATATGGCCACCGCGGCCTTATTTGCTCTTGACTGGACATTACTGTGCCAGGAAATTTTCGAGTCCAGATATATACCAGGTATTTCGCACTGTCAGACAGCCTAAGTTCAATTCCGTTTAGAATCGGAAGTGGAAAGGATGGTATCTTGTATCTTTTTGTGAAGAGTACGAGATCCGTTTTCTGAGGGTTACCACTGAGACCACTATCAGTAGTCCGCCTGCTGATAATTCTCAGCGAATCATGCAGTCGCTGTGAGAGGGTATCCGGGTATTTTCCAGTAACTGCCACAGCTATGTTGTCGGCATACGCCACGGTTTTAAACAGCTTGGAATCAAGTTCCATAAGCATAGAGTTTAAAGTGAGATTCCACAGAAGAAGGAACAGAACTCCTCCCTGCGGAGTACCTCGGGTTGCTACCTTGAAGATTTTAGCACGACCCAGAGTGAATACAATAACCCTATAGGTTAGTAGATTCCAGACTAGGCTTATTATCGACTGATGAATATTCAGTCTACGTAGAGCCATTATAATAGTCTCTGGTTTCACATTGTTAAAAGCACCTTCAATGTCTAGGAAGGCCCCCAATATATATTCCTTCTGCTCCATTGATTTCTCGACGAAGCCAACGAACGAGTGGAGCGCAGTTTCAACCGATTTGCCTTTGGTGTAGGCGTGCTGAGAGGCTGATAGCAGGTTCGGATTTATCTCCATTCTGAGATAGAGATCGACGATCCGTTCCATGATTTTGAGAAGAAAGGACGACAGAGTAATAGGTCTGAAGTCTTTCGGGGAGGTGTGGAAAGTTTTACCCCCTTTGGGGATGAATACTACCGAACACCTAGTCCATGAAGCTGGTATATACGACAGCCGAAAGCAAGCTGTGTATATTCTTATTACCCATGGCGCAATTATTTTGCTGTAGATCGGCTGGTATAATGCCGTCCGGACCCGGCGACTTGAACGGGCCAAAACTATTTATCGCCCACAAGCCTTTCCCTGTTAACGGCGATTTGTGGCATGTGGCAATTTGAAGTAACGGTCAAGCATTCTCCCGTGTAGGGGATGCAGCCAGGGGAATGCGAGTCCATGAGCACCTCAAGGGTCTCATGTCCGCTGGTTGTCCACCTACCAAATGGTATCTTAATGAAACCCATGGTTGTAGGGGTGGTTGATAGGATTTTTCGAATTCGACAGGTCTCAGGTGTTCCCTCTACACCACTGCAGAAAGTTCTCCGGGACTTACGCTTCGCATTTCTTATCAAATTTTTAAATATATTTACCGAGGACTTATAAGCTGACCAATTATTCAGTCTCTTGGGCTCGTTAAAAAGCCTGCAAGATTCTTGACGAGCCTTCGCAATTTCAGGATTTTACAATGGTGGTTTAATCCTGCCCCTGCAGATACTAGGTCTACACGATTCTGATGTGGCAAGTTCAAAGGCATCTGTTCGATGCCTTGCCGATCTTGGATGATCGGTGGATCCGGAAGAAGATCGGATAAGATTTTTACATGTTCATATATACTAAGTATAAAATCAAACCAAAAAAGTTTGTCTTGAGTAGAACAAAAATCAGAAAAAATGGGAATGAAGAAAAACAAACCGATGGCAACGCTGGGAAAGTGCACTTTAATATTAGCTTGAGAGTGATTTAATTCTCGGATTCAATCACATTCAACAGAGCCACCTGACAAGTGGTGATAAGCAAATACACGTGAGCACTGACGATGGAAGTGTAGCGGCTTCCGAAAGTGGCGCTACTCTGTTCTTCTGTGTACGTTGAAAAATTAAGTTGATGTTAATTTTTCCATTGTTCCTTGGAATATTAATCATACCCAATTCTTTTCTGAATATAACGTTACGAACCTTAGCCTAATAATCAATTTAGATTCACAAAGCAAATACGTTCGAAATAATCATATTAATAAAACAATTAGCTACTGGCTTGAGCTTTTCACATGTTTACATGTTCATATATACTTAAGTATAAAATCAAACCAAAAAAGTTTGTCTTGAGTAGAACAAAAATCAGAAAAAATGGGAATGAAGAAAAATAAACCGATGGCAACGCTGGGAAAGTGCACTTTAATATCAGCTTGAGAGTGATTTAATTCTCGTATTCGATTTTCACGAAAAAGTTGTTTACATAAGAAATAAAATCACATTCAACAGAGCCACCTGAAAAGTGGTGATAAGCAAATACACGTGAGCACTGGCGATGAAAGTGTAGCGGCTTCCGAAACTGGCGCTACTCTGTTCTGTTGTGTACGCTGAAAAATTAAGTTGATGTTAATTTTTCCCTTGTTCCTTTGAATATTAATCAAGCCCAATTCTTTCTGAATATAACGTTACGAACCTTAGCCTAATGATCAATTTAAAAATATTTTTATTTCAGTTTTAGTTTTTATTTTCAGGGTGTGTGCCAAACCGTTACAAAGTACTATTGTAAGTAAATTTTTGACACCCAGAGGTGAATAAAATTTCACTAGCCTAGAGATTAGTCCGGTCAATTTAGACATTCGAAGTTACATAAAGTCCCAACAAGCTGAATTTCTGTGAAATTGTTCAAAACATAATTATAAACAATGTCTAGAAGTTCCCCATCATTCCCCTGTAAGGAAAAAATGTTATTCAAGGTCAAAGGTCAAAAAAATGAGTTTTTCGCTGAATTTCTGTGAAATTGTTCAAAACATAATTATAAACAATGTCTAGAAGTTCCCCATCATTCCCCTGTAAGGAAAAACTTTTATTCAAGGTCAAAGGTCAAAAAAATGAGTTTTTCGCGATTTTCAGCAAAACGGTAAGTTTTATCATAAAAGTACCTCAGACAAAAATTGTAGATCATAAAATTATCTATAAAAAATGTATCAATACTTTTTTTCTTACGAGCCACCGTTTCTGAGATATAACGATTCAAAAAGTTATAAAAGTTGTTATCGTCATAATATGCACACGTTTCCACGCCACCTATGAGGTAGTGTACTTAGCGCGTTTTTTTAACGTGGTTTCCCCAGTAGGCCTACTCTACGGGTCAGTTGTGATCCTGTTTAATGTAAAACTATTGCATAATAACGGAAATTTTCAAAGATTGGGAAAGATAAAAGCGATGTAAATTAAAAAAAAGTGTTGAAGTTTATTCGTCTTATTCGTAAGTTTCAAATTCTTGTTCTTCTTGATCTTCTTCTTGTTCTTCTCCTGCTTCTTCTTCATCTTCATTTTGGATGCAAGTAAATTGCGTCAATAGCGATGTATCGCATGATACTTCGTCGGAGTCAAACGAATCCTCCATTGTTTGTGATTCAATATTAGAGTACGACCGGCCTTGACAATTTGTGCATGTCAAAGAACAAGACAGTCCGACTTTTTTGCAACCACATTTAGCATTGCATCCCTTTTTGCAGTTGCAAAAAATAGTGTTCCGCAGTTTATCCGGCGCAGGTGGAAGTAAAGTTTGAACTGGCTCTAATATATTGTTGACCAACTTCCAACCCCAGTCTGTAGGGTCTAGCTGATAACCAAGCCACATTTGAACTTGGTAATATACTCGGAAAAGATGTTGGTGAGCAGCAACTGAGGTTGGAGGAAGACAAGCTAAAGGAACTTGTTTTTTATTTTTAGTATTTGTAACGAAACATGCATATCGATGCTTATCTAAACAGGTAGTTTTTTTAGGAGCTCCGTACATAGAAAGAAGAAAGCGGATGCTGTTGGTAATAACTTCTTGTTGAGTTGAATTACTCATTTTCAATATCATTGTATGAAAGAGTATTACCTAATATATGCTCGATATTTATGATTAGATCTGCATCCATTATGTTATTCATTTCAACTACTTTTAATATTATAATTGCCAAAGTAAGCTGAAGTAGTGTATGAGCTCGAACAGCTCTTGCGTAAGCATGACCATTGAGCATTTTTTCTAATGATTTTGACGCATAGATCTCTGCTAGTACTTCTTTCATGCCGCTTCCTTGCATAATTGCTCCCATAAAAGACATCAGTAAATGAAATCCTCCAAGTCTGATGATGATTTTTGATAATTCAGAGCCCTCAGGTGCGGCTGATACAATTTCTCGAGCTTTAGCATACAGGGGCTGGTCGAAAGTCACGATGCATACAGTGTGGCCATACCGTTTTGCATTCTCTAATGCACAAAGTAAAGTCGTATAGATAGTATTATAGTTACTGGCTGGTTGGTGAATAAATGGTAAAAATGAAATTTGATATTTAGAATAATTCGTATGATTATTTGTTAAACGTTCAATAAAACCATTCCAACCGGGTAAAGACTCATTTTTCCATTTTCCATAAAACCATACTACATCAGCTTTTTTGAGAAACGATACTGTTTCAGTTCCATAAACAAAATCTTTAACATTTATTTTACTGTAGCCTACTACACCGTCATTTCTATAAGTCTGTATCGGCACATGAGCTTTTGCCTTGAAATCATTTGCTGAAAGAGTTTCTTTTATTCGTGGCAAAGGTTCTTCTAGTAAAACTGAATGTTTTGGAGTAAGAATTTGAATAATACCCATTATGTGGAGCGT
>CATQFL010000126.1:0-117500 GCA_956483635.1 Panzeria rudis | reverse complement strand
AATCATACATTGTGAAAAGGGTCGTAAATTGATTTTATATTTCAAAAACTTGTTTTTGTAATTTATAAATTTATAAAAATTTCAATCGTTTTAATATAAATAAACTATGTTGAATTTTCATATAATAAATAATTACTTGAATTATTATTATGGTACTATGGTAAAAAAATATTTGCCTGTGGGGAAAAAATTTCTTGTTTCTGC
The DNA here is from genome assembly GCA_956483635.1 of Panzeria rudis. Classification (NCBI taxonomy): domain Eukaryota; kingdom Metazoa; phylum Arthropoda; class Insecta; order Diptera; family Tachinidae; genus Panzeria; species Panzeria rudis. The sequence continues at coordinate 117,296 of CATQFL010000126.1, read as the reverse complement.
TGTGCCAAATGATATCTTTTTTGACAATATAAAATTTTGACGTCTGTAAGAACATTCATGTGTGAAATAATACCTTTGTTGACAATATAAAATTTTGCGGCGGCGAAGAAAAAAATTCCATACAAGCCGTCGGCTACCAACAAATTTTTAATATGATTAGGGTTCCCACATTTTTTTGCCAATTGTACATTGGTTATTAAAGGTTAAGAAAAAAATGTACACTTTATAAAATAAAGTACAATTTGTTTCTCTTTGTTATATTTAAAAACGTATTTTTTATTGCTTTTCGCAAGTTTTATCAAATAATTATCATTTTTAAATAATTGCACAGTTCTTTACAGTCTATATTTAAATTAGAGTACATAAATAATTAATTTTTATCAGATTCAGAGACGCTTTGGTTCTTTCGTCTCGCCATTTGCTCTTCATTATAGAAAAAACTCTGTAAATGCTGACGTGGCAAGAATAGAAAGTAAAACTGAAATTACTTTATAAAAATTTGATGATTTATCATCAATATATGATCATAAAGTTTGATTTCTCCATAAACATCAACATTGCTTTTTAAATTTATATGGCTAATTGTAAATAACAGGTTTGTGTTTTTAAAATTAAACCATTTATTCAAGTACTTTAAGGCTTTACCAATAAATAATAAAAAATTTGTGTTAATTTCGCTAGTCAGTTCCGGTGAAGACAACAGTTTAATTTTTTTGGCTGAATGGCGTTTGACTACAAGCCCCGAGGTCTTAAGTTTAAGACTAGTTTCAGGCAAGCCAACAACATTACACTTCTTTACAAGCAAAATGTGTAAATTTTCTAATGCATTTTTTAGAGTGATTAGGATATGCTTAACACGAGAAAAGTAAAGAAAAAATGTTCATTTCGGTTATTTCCAGATTACATATACTTCCCAGAGTGAAAACCTGGTTCGATTAAAGTGATCTATAAACTCTGACTGACTACACCAGTATGGACGCGCAATCAAGTGTTGGCGCCAGTGGTTTGGTCATGGCTGGCAATTTGATGCGATTGTACGCTTTGCTGTAGAGATGTCAAACAGAGTTTGATTTTTTGCAGTTGGTACAAGTTTGTGGTATTGTGTATAGTGAAATCAGCTCAGTTGAGAAGAATTGTCAAAGAGTAAACATCGGGATAAAACACATTTAATTGAATAAATTACTCATAAATTAAGAAAAAAGGAACAAAATATATATTGTAGTGTTTCTGACATAAAACAAATCATTCCTTATAATTTTATAATAAATAACATTAAATTAAAAATTTTAAAACCCTCCAAGAAAATAGATGATAACTTCAAAACAGCTGGACCAATTTTCTTCAAACATAGATTAGAAGATTTGAGATCAAGTCAACTTTCAAACAAAATTTACTAAATTTAAGTGGATGTAGCCACTTGGGAGCTACAGTGCCAAAGACACACAGATTCAACAGGATATATCTAGAAAAGATGTGGTATCTACTAAAGGGCTGGATCAATTTTATTCAAACATAGATAAGAACACTCTCGATCAAGTCACCTTTCCAACAGAAAAATCAAAATCGGTCCAGCCGTTTGGTCTGTAAGAGGGTTCGTACATCCACACAGATACACAGACACACACTACAAACTTATAACACCCCTTTTTTAGTCGAGGGTTAAAAACCACGCGTTTTCCTTAATTTTTATTTTCAAAATAATATCAAAATAAATGCGGTGCGCACTAGGTACAACAACTCAGCCGTACAGAATTTTTAAAGAAATTAATATTGCACCAGTATGATTCTATGGTATGTGTTTCGAGCACGATTCAACATCACTTGAATTCTAAATAATCAAATCATGCGAAATAAAGTACTTTCGCGTACTAGTCCGGTCAATTTAGACCAAAAAATGTGAGTGAAGTTACATAAAGTCCCAACAAGCTGAATTTCAGTGAAATTGTTCAAAATATAATTATAAACAATGTCTAGAAGTTCCCCATCATTCCCCTGTAAAAAAAATTTATTCAAGGTCAAAGGTCAAAAAAATGAGCTTTTCGCGATTTTCAGCAAAACGGTAAGTTTTATCATAAAAGTACCTCATATATATATATATATATATATATATATATATATATATATATATATATATATATATATATATATATATATATATATATATATATATATATATATATATATATATATATATATATATATATATATATATATATCTATATATATATATATATATATATATATATATATATATATATATATATATATATATATATATATATATATATATATATATATATATATATATATATATATATATATATATATATATATATATATATATATATATATATATATATATATATATATATATATATATATATATATATATATATATATATATATATATATATATATATATATATATATATATATATATATATATATATATATATATATATATATATATATATATATATATATATATATATATATATATATATATATATATATATATATATATATATATATATATATATATATATATATATATATATATATATATATATATATATATAATGGGTGATTTTATAAGAACTATCGGAAAGTAAAAAAGAAAAAAACACATAAAATTCAGAAAAATGCATGAAATATTTATTTGGGTCGATATAATTTAATGTTTGAAGATTATTTCATGCAAATGTTGGCCGCGGCTGCGCCTCAAATGGTCCATCCGCTTAGTCCAATTTTGGCATACTCTTTCCAACATTTCGGCTGGTATCTCACGAATAATGTTGGCAATGTTGGCTTCCAGTGCGTCAATCGAAGCGGGCTTGTCGCTATAGACATTAGCCTTAACATAGCCCCACAAAAAATAGTCTAGAGGCGTTAAATCGCACGATCTGGGCGGCCAATTGACTGGTCCCAAGCGTGAAATAAACTGTTCACCGAACTCGCCTCTCAATTGGTCCATTGTTTCGCGTGCTGTGTGGCATGTGGCACCGTCTTGTTGAAACCACATGTCATGCAAGTCAAGCTCTTCCATTTTGGGCAGAAAAAAGTTTGTTATCATCGCACGGTAGCGCTCACCATTCACAGTAACGTTGTGATTCGCATCATCTTTGAAGAAATACGGCCCAATGATGCCGCCAGCCCATAATCCGCACCAAACGGTTGTTTTTTGTGGATGCATTGGTAGCTCTTGCAATGCTTCTGGCTGCTCTTCACTCCAAATACGGCAGTTTTGCTTGTTCACGTATCCATTCAACCAGAAATGAGCCTCGTCGCTGAACACAATTCTTCGATAAAAAAGTGGATCTTCATCTAACTTAACAGAGCACGCATTTTGGTAATAAAATTCAATAATTTGCAAGCGTTGTTCGTTTGTAAGACGATTCATGATTAAATTATAGACCAAACTGAAGATGTTTGACAGTGACACAAGATACAAAACGTGCGTGAGCTGTCAAAACTAGTGTTGCTAAAAAGATAATAGCAAAAAAATCACTCGTTATATATATATATATATATATATATATATATATATATATATATATATATATATATATATATATATATATATATATATATATATATATATATATATATATATATATATATATATATATATATATATATATATATATATATATATATATATATATATATATATATATATATATATATATATATATATATATATATATATATATATATATATATATATATATATATATATATATATATATATATATATATATATATATATATATATATATATATATATATATATATATATATATATATATATATATATATATATATATATATATATATATATATATATATATATATATATATATATATATATATATATTATATATATATATATATATATATATATATATATATATATATATATATATATATATATATATATATATATATATATATATATATATATATATATATATATATATATATATATATATATATATATATATATATATATATATATATATATATATATATATATATATATATATATATATATATATATATATATATATATATATATATATATATATATATATATATATATATATATATATATATATATATATATATATATATATATATATATATATATATATATATATATATATATATATATATATATATATATATATATATATATATATATATATATATATATATATATATATATATATATATATATATATATATATATATATATATATATATATATATATATATATATATATATATATATATATATATATATATATATATATATATATATATATATATATATATATATATATATATATATATATATATATATATATATATATATATATATATATATATATATATATATATATATATATATATATATATATATATATATATATATATATATATATATATATATATATATATATATATATATATATATATATATATATATATATATATATATATATATATATATATATATATATATATATATATATATATATATATATATATATATGTGTATTTATGTATGTATGTATATATGTATATATGTATTGTCAAGTTAGAGAAACCCTACAATTAACACAACTCTGTCTGCCTGTGACTGAACATAACAACAAGAAAGCGAATGACAGGTTTTTAAAAACGTTAACGAACGATTCTATAAAAAGCTATCGAAGGATGCATCATCATTTATTTTTTATTAAAACTATTAAAAACGTTTTATTTCGAAAAGCGCTATCCAGTGACATATCAGAAGTGGGATAAAGGATTTTTTACTTTATTTTTTAAATATCACGATGGAGGACATACAGACATTTATTGTAAAGAAGCTGCAAACCATATGCAGAGAAATGGATATTCGAGTACAGGTAAGAAAAAGCAACTGACGTATCGAGAACTCCAACGGAACGGATTCCCAAAAATCATTAGAATTGTCGTCTCATGGCATGGCACAACGTATAATAGCGCTGGAAAATCAATTGGCCAACACTCGTTCGTTGCTAGAACGGTATAAACCATCCGAATTTGATCCAGTCGATATGTCATCGCCATTGCAAATGTTTTTAACACCAGAAGTATCACTCAAACGTTCTCAGATACACGAAAATGCAGCAACGTCAACCTCAACAGTAGAACCTGATTATGTTCCCATTAATCAAAACCGACCACCGGAAACAACGAATACTGTTTCATCGTATTACAACGTCTAACTACATATATAATGTTCCATCATTAACAAACCACAACGCACAGCACATGCAGCCAACGAATATCCACGTACATAGTGTTCAGTCATCAATGAAAACCTCATCATCACTTTACAACGCACCTCCTCCACAACAAAGAAATATTTATGCGCACAATATTCCGCCAACTACTACTTTTTTGCAACATGCGGAAGTACGATCAAATGGTTCCCTTCAAAAGGTGTTTCAATCACCAATCTACACGCAATGTGAAGCAGCGCATGCTCAACGCCAATGTACAGCTCCAAGTAATGTAATGTCCACACCTGTTTTTCAACAAAATCATCAAATGATAAATCCGTATGGTCAAGTATGGGAGATTATCTCGTTATTGCCAGACTTTGATCCATCCATGGATGAGTCTGTTAATTCGACACAGTTCGTTAGACGAGTGGAGCTTTTAAAGTCGGCCTACGGATGGGACGATCATTCTGTTGTACAACAAAAATTGAAAGGCCCTGCTAAATATTGGTTCGATTCACTGCAAGAGATTTTTACGTCTTGGTCACAGTTCACTAACAAATTTCTTTAAGATTTTCCACACATAAAAATGACAACTATGATTCGTCGTGTTCAGGAGACTCCCCATGAATACTATAACAAAATGTATGCGTTTGGAAAAAAAGAAAATCTAAGCGATTCAGCTAAGCGAATCAACGTTTACAATCTGAAGAGGAAGATTTCAAATGAATACCTATCTTGTAATCAGCTTCTCAACGATATAATAAGCTACTGCAACTATAATGAGATAAGAACGCCAGCCACTACCACCAACAAAATAAAAGGTAACATGAATGAAAACGCCGCCAGTACCGCACCAACGAAGAAAGACACCAGCAACCCATTAAATAAAATTAAATGCTATAATTGTTCCAACTATGGTCATTACTGTGTTAAGTGTCCAGAAGCTCAGAAAAAGCTACGTTGCGAAATTTGCCACCGAACTTCTCACAAAACGTCGGAATGCAGAACAACAAAACGAAATATTTCTGCAAATGTAAACAAAATAATATACGAAACGCCGGAGCCAACTGAAAAACTTTCTAAAGCCGTCAAAATCAACGATGTTACTACTCAAGTGCCCAAGAAAAACTTTTGCTGCTAAAATTGGTGATGCTATGGAATGTGAGATAATTCTTAAAGGGTTTGCTGGAGGTGAATACGTTTGTGAGTCGAAAGTTTTTGCTGACATTTTAATGGACGACACGACATGTAAAACAGAACTTTTTCATTGTAGAAGATTTTATGATAACTGAAAATTTCCTTATTGGTTGGGACTTACTATGCCGAAAAGGGAAGCGTACAATTAATTATAGAAGGTGACATGTGCTGGGTACAAAATATTGTGAAATTGAATCTCAGGGGATTTCTACACCTGCTGAAAGTGAACAGCTTATGATGATCTTAAACAAACAAGCAGTGCTTCGCTGAAAATACAAACGAATTGAGAAAATGTAATTTGGTGCAGATGGAGATAAAATTAACCACCATGGAACCGGTATGTACAAAACCATATAGAATACCATTTGCAAAACTTTCTATTGTAGCCAATATAGTAAAATAACTTCTTGAAAATCATATCATTCGTAAATCCGATTCGCCTTACGCCTCCGGAATAGTTCTCGTAGAAAAGAAAAATTGTGAGCACCGTCTATGTGTAGACTACCGACAATTAAATAAAATAACCAAAAAAACGCCATACCCTATGCCAGTAATGGACGAACAAATTCGCTCAACTTTTCGGAAATTGTTATTTCACCACACTGGATTTACGAATGGGCTACCACCAAATTGAAGTTAAAGAGGAATCTAAACGGTGTACAGCTTTCATCACCTCTGATGGTCATTATAAATATAATCGGATGCCTTTTGGTCTTGTTAACGCACCGGCGGTATTCCAAGCGGTTATGAACCTTATGTTAGAGCGTATGGAAACAGGTGATGTTATAATTCCCAGCAAAACTGCAAGAAGGTATTGTGCGTTTGCAAAAATTTTTGGATATTCTCGCTGATTGTGGATTTACCTTACGCTTAACAAAATGCAAATTTTTGGCACAAGAGATTTTTTTATTTGGGTCACACAGTGAATAAGAATGGTAACGAAAAGACTAGTGCCATCAGAAATTTTAATGTGCCGACAAATATTACTGAGGTACGTCGTTTTCTAGGGTTAACGAATTTCTTCCGAAAATTTGTGGAGAACTACTCTATAATATCAAGACCACTTACCGAACTTTTACGAAAAAGCAATGCGGACAAGTTCAAATGGGGCGAGGCTCAGGATCAGGCGTTCAAAGAATTACTTGAAATTCTTTGCAGCAAGCCTGTACTGATAATATATAGCTTATCGGCGCAACATGAGGTGCACACGGATGCAAGCAGCTTGGGTTTGGCTGGTGTTCTGTTGCAATCTACCGGCGATGGCAAGTGGCACCCCGTGTTCTATTATAGTAGACATTGCTCTGATACTGAGGCAAGGTATCATAGCTACGAGCTAGAAGTGCTAGCCGTTGTAGAGACTCTGGAGCGTTTCCGTATATACCTGCTGGGTAAACATTTCCGGTAACAGATTGCGCAGCAATAACGAGAAGGCGACAAAAGAACCTCAACATAAAGTTGCAGGTTGGTTGCTAAAATTATTAGAGTTTGATTGTGAGCTGGTGCATCGTGAAGGGTCTCGCATGGCACACGTTGACGCTTTAAGCAGAGCGCCCGACTTGCCTGCAGTTGAACTCGAACCTGCAGGTTTCATTATGAGCGTAAGGATTGGCAGTGACGACTGGGTATTACTAATGCAACTTAAAGACGAGAAACTCATGTACGTTGTCAGAATTTTACAGCAGGAAATTGAATCTGACCAGTATAACCAAGTAAAATCGGATTATGTAAAGAAAAGGAATCCACTATACCGTGAAACAAAGCAGGGACCGAAACTTGTTATTCCCAAAGCAGTACGATGGCGAATTGCAAAATATTGTCATGATGACGTAGGCTACTACGGATTGGAAAAAAGCCCGAAACGGGTACGACAACATTTTTGGTTTTCTCGAATGCGAAAGTATATGAAGGAGTATATAGACGCTTGCATAGAGTGTTCTTATAACAAAGCGAAAGGTGGAAAGGCCGAAGGTAATATACATTACAGTGATTTGGAACAGCTGCCTTTCCGTCAAATACACGTGGATCATCTGGGACCTTTCATTAAGAGCAAGCGAGGTCTCACGCACATTTTACCTATCTCCGACGCTTTCACAAAATATGCAATCATCAAGGCCGTACGAAATACAAAATCTGTTCCAGTTATTAATTATTTAAATGAGCTGTGTAGCTACTTCGGTATACCTAAGCGCTTAATATCGGCACGGCTTTCACATCGAAGGTTTTCGAACAGTATTGTAACGATTACGGTATTCAACACATTAAGAATGCTGTGCGTACGCCGAGAGCAAATGGACAAGTTGAACGAATCAACCGAACTATCTTGTCATATTTACGTACTACTACTGAAGATCCAAAGGAATGGGATGCAACGTTATACAAATTACAGTGGTCAATAAATTCCCAAAAGAACGCAACATCGGGTTTCAGTCCAAACGAGTTAATTTTTGACTATAAACCAATTGATGTAATGCAAAATTGTATTGTAGCAGCTATACAGGATGATGAATGGCCAGAAATAGTTATAACAATGAATGAAAAAAGGAAAATGGCTAATGAAAATATTGAACGGGAGAGACATCGATGGAAGAAAAGATTTCACGAGAAACACAGCCGACCTACTTCGTACAATGAAGGTGATTTGATGCTGATCGAAAATGAAGCCCAGGCAACCGGTGAGTCTCGAAAGTTATTACCAAAATATTGAGCCCCTTATATCGTGACGCGTGCAATTGGCAAGGACAGGTACTTAACTGAGGACGTGCCAGGGGTTCAGATGACGAGTCGAAAATTTTGTTCAGTTTTTAGATCTGACAAATTAAAAAGATGTTGCGAGAGTTCCCCCTTACTTGATGACGATGATGATGAAGTCGAGGACGACTTGATCGCAGGAATTACCGAACTGTCAAGTTAGAGAAACCCTACAATTAACACAACTCTGTCTGTCTGTGACAACATACCAACAAGAAAGCGAATGACAGGTTTTTAAAAACGTTAACGAATGATTCTACAAAAAGCTATCGAAGCCCTAGGGGGAAAGAACTGACACATAATATGTCACGTGACTAGTTCTTTGGGGATAGGGACCGGTTCGAGTTCTAACACTTTGCATGATGGGGACCTATCACTTTAACATGGTCTTGTCATAGGAGGGAGCAATTAACAACTTTTCGCCACTTTGTGATGTGTCACTAAGCTGATCGAAAGAACACTGCCGGTTACAGTTTCTACAACACTGGTCTCGATCGTAGTCCCTATGAAATTATTTGTAGAACTGCCTGGTAGGATCCAATAAAAAATTTGTAAATAAAAACAAAATAATTTTATAAATTTTTACACATTTTTGGAACATTTATTAAGTTAAGTAATAAATACTTTCTGTTTTAACCGGTCACAGTAACTTCCTATCTTCACTGGTACTATATTCACATGTTATGGGACAAGTACATTTGGAACATTGACACAAATTTCCCGCAGGGAGGATCCAGAATAAATAGAGACGCACAGATAAATTTTTCTGAAATAAAGTATTATTTTATTATTTCGAAAAGCGCTATCCTGTGACAGTATGTATGTATGTCTGTATGTATGTACGTATGTATGTATGTATGTATGTATGTATGTATGTACATCTTTGTGTATGTATGTATGTATATATGTATATATGCCTGCATGTATGTATGTATGTATGTGTATGTATGTATGTTGTATGCGTATGTATGTATGTATGTATGAATGTATGTATTTATGTATATATGTATGTGTGTATGTATATGTATGTATATGTACATATGTATGTAGGTATGTATGTATGTATTTATGTACGTATGTGTGTTGTTTTTATTCGTGGGATGAAAATCATCGAAAGACTGGCAGTGTGGTGTTTGCCAGAAGTGCGAGATTTTAACACGCTAAAAACACCTCTTCACACTAACCTAAATGCTCCCCGTGGTCCTAGCGCAAGGCTCTACGTCACGGGATGGGAAAAGTGCTAGACCATAAATCTAAACTACATGGATTCTACTGCGAATCTCTTCTAAACTATGAAGTTCCAATAGAACCAATTTCACAAAATTACAAACATGTGTCCAGTTATACAAAGATTCCAACATGATTTGCACGATGTTGTCCGGCCTAATACGCTATCAAATCGTAGAAAGATGAAGAACACATCTTCGGCATCTTCCACGACATTGCCACCACAACTCGGACAAAACGGAACACTGTCATATCCGAAACAGTACAAGTATGACCTAAAACAACCATGTCCAGTCAAAAACTGTGTAATATAGAAGTTCAAGTCGCCGTGTCTCCTTGATAGCCATACCCTAATGTCAGGTATCAGTAAGTAAGTCCATCTTCCCTTGTCAGTCGCTTTATATCGTTCTTGCCACTTCCGTAGACACATATCTGTCACACCTTACGTACTGTCCGAAAGGCCTTCTAGTTCGATGGGTATCATGCCGGTAATGACAAAAGCGGCCTCGTCTGATACAGTTCGGAATGCGCTACATACTCGCAGAGCGGCCATCCTATAAACAGGTGATATCAGATTCACATATGTAGAATATTTCAGTGAGCCTGACCATATAGGGAATGCATATAGGATAATGCTTCTTATTACACTGGTTAGCAATCTCCTCTGCAGATATTTTGGACCTCTTGTATTCGGCATGATCCGGCATAGCGCTGAGTAGGTTTTTGATGCCTTAGAACCTATATACTTCAAGTGCTCATGAAAAGACAGACGAGTGTCAATCATGACTCCAAGGTATTTTAGACATTCCTTGGATTCTATGCTACACGTGCCAATATTTAGCCTAATGGTGTCCCTATTTTTCCGACTAATCAGAATCGCTTCTGTTTTATGGTCAGCTAGAGCTAGACCCATTGATCTCAACCATGACTTTACGATCTGAATACTGGCGTTTGCAATGGTTTCTGCCTCTAGTAACTCTTTTGCTTCACATACTAACGCTATGTCGTCTGCGAATCCAACTATCTTTACCTTCTCCGGTAGGTTTAGCCTCAATACTCCATCGTACATGACGTTCCACAGTAGTGGGCCAAGTACTGATTCTTGAGGCACCCCACCACTGAACTTGCATCTTCTAGTACCTTTATCAGCATCATAAACTAACTCTCTATTTCGGAAATAGTCCTGTATAATTGCCAGTAGATACACAATACTCGTTTGTTCCATTTCTCCACCTCCTCCCTTGGATAGCCTGAGCAGCAGTTTCTACTACAACTTTGATAGCATCCACTGTTGACCTTGTTTTCCTGAAGCCAAATTGGTTATCCAATAAACCGCGGTTACCTTCAACACAACCTTCCAATCTTCTACAGATGATACTTTGTAGCAATTTCCCACTTGTATATCATACACAGCGGCCTATAAGAGGAAGGGTCGTCTAGCGGCTTATTATCCTTAGGTAATAGTACTAACTTTTGTCTCTTTGTTGGAAAAATGCCCTGGCTCAAGCATGTGCTATTACTTTCAAAAAATAATCAAGACGAAGTTCAAAAGCTTCTTTTAGTACCATATTCGGAATGCAATCTAAACCTGGTGCCTTCTTGTCTTTAAATTTTGAGACAGCACCTTCTATCTCGGCAATCGTAACCGGCGGAATGTCGAAAAATTCAGCCGGGTAGCTGTGTTGCCATGTCGGAATTTCCTGTTGGGGAAAGAGATGATCTACAATTCCCTTGAGGATAGGCTCTTCTCTTGGCGGCGATGGACCAAAACATTTAAGTTTCTTGTTTACCAGTTTATATGCAAAGCCCCAAGGGTTACTATCTACTTCATCACAAACATTAAGAAAACACCTACGCTTGCTCCTACGAATTGCAATCTTCAACGCTTTACTTTTATCCTTATATATTTGATGGTGTACACTATTCTCTAAATTACCTCTCGTTCGTGTATACTGCCTTCGGGTACTTATACACTCCGATCGCAAGCTAGCAATTTCATCATTCCACCAGTACACTGGAAGCTTATTTGGTGACCTTTTACGCGTTATCATAGCTACGTTACAGGCATTAGTGATATGACTTACTAATTGCACTGCCTTGTCTTCAGCTGAACCACTCAGTTCCATGTTCTCCATACAAGCTGCGAAGATATCCTTATCAAAGGTATTTACCTTCCTTCCTGTCAAGCCTCGTGCTTGTGCAGTCACACGGGGCTGTTCATCTTGTACATCTATGATTATAGCGCTATGATCGCTATCAGTATAGATGTCAGATACTCTCCAGTTCACTTGGCTTGTCATGCTGCTTCTGACAAATGTAATGTCAATTACAATCCAGCATCACCCCTTCTGAAAGTTTGTTCAACTCTATTATTAATGAGTCAACACCCAATACAGAAAAGGTTTCTTAGAGTACTCTACCTCTTGTGTTTTTCGAGGGGCAGCCCCATTCAACAGCCCATGCATTGAACTCACCTGCTATTATGACAGGGTTTCTCGTAGCTGCATCTGTTACTATATTGGCAAGTATTACTCGAAAGTCTTCTATGGAATACCTAGGGGGAATATAGCAACTGTATAGTGTGATGCCTGAGACAGTGGCTAGGATTTATCCCCATTGTGATTATATTTTATCTCGTATTATTAGCGTGCTGGTGTTCCATATCGCAGATGTGTCCGTATTGTCGGAAACGCAATTTACAGATCCCATGTTCCGATATGGCTGTCAGCACAGCGACATTACATTTAAATCTCGAACGCTTTGCTTAAGAAGCTCTTTGGCTGCCTGGCAATAGTTGTATGTATGTATGTATGTACCCAGGAAACAATTTTGGCCGACATGTCTAACATCAGAAAAAATCTGAGACTTTACCAGACAATCAGCCGAGTTGTCTAAAATTCCCTCAGACATTTGGCGGATTAGTAGGCAGTTTTCTGGTACGACGTTTCTGCACATTGTCTGAAATATTATCCGATTAATATCAGAACAGTCTGCACATTATCCGAAGGCAATTTAATATCCTTTAAGGCATTTAACAGTATTCTGCACATTTTCTGATCTACGTCTTACGACTTTTAGCAGTCACTTCTGCACATTGTCTGATTATAGTTTTCGTTACAATTCTCATTTATCTTTTGAGTTTATACGCACAAATATTTGGGTTATTAAACTTTTAAAATATGGGTAAATTTTTTCTGATGAGCTGCCATAAGCAGCACAACAATGCATGGAGAATTTCAAACGACATTTCTGATAAATTTCTATTTTTAGCTCCGACTTTCCTCTGATATTAATACGCCAGGACGTAAAACGTATGTGATTCCGTAAATGAATCTCTCTCTATACTTCTTTATTTATTTATTTGTTATCCTGTGCAACAAGACTAATGTCTTAAAGGAAAGAAAAGAGCTGCATAAAGTAGAAATTAAGGTAGTTCTCATATAATACTATATTATTTTGTGGTAAACAAAAAGGGGTTAGAATTAGGAGTTATGTTAAATAAGAAGTGGGTTGTAAATAAAACAGACATAGATATTCCCACTGACATTCAATGGACTCTTTCTTTAGGACAGAAATTTGCTTCGCCGGTTAGAAAGGAACAGTTTCCTGTATTGAAAATAATAGCAGACGGAGAAGATTTTGTTCAAACAATAAAAGAAAAGGAAGAGCAGGATATAGCTAGAGCAAAACTGACAACAATAATAGATGACCACATGAACAAAATGAGACTGACTAACAGAGATAGATTTGTACTTAATAAGGTAAAGGATACAGATAAGTTTTTGAAAATTAACAGGAATATACTTATTTTAAATGCTGATAAGGGTAACACGACAGTAGCTATGAATAGAGTTGATTATATCTCTAGGATGAATAACATTGTTAATGACAGTTCTACATATAGAATTTTAGAAAAGGACCCAACGAGCAGATTACAAAGGATGAATAATGAAATTGTAGAAAAACTTTTCAAATTAAGAATAATAACTCTTTCAGAGAAAAATTATTTAAAAACAAATATTGCAACTGCACCCAAATTATATGGAGTTCCAAAAATCCATAAATATAATTTCCCATTACGACCAATTTGTTTATTTAAAAATTCTCCTTCTTATGGCCTCAGTAAATATATTACACATATACTTAGGAATATTACAAAAAATTCCAAATACAACGTTAAAGACTCATTGGAGTTTAAGGACAAAATAAAACACATTAAGGGAGATAGTAATGAAGTTTTGGTATCATTTGATGTTGTTTCATTATTTCCAAGTGTACCTATAGAGCTAGCTATTGGTATTATAGAAGAAAATTGCAGTAGGATTGCTGAACATACTGAAATAGAAAAAGATTTATTTAAAAAAATTTTTAAATTCTGTATAGACGATAATAGATTTTTTTCAATATGACAATAAGTCATATATACAACAAAAAGGACTTCCTATGTGATCACCAGCATCACCAATTATAGCTGACATTGTTATGGAAAAGTTATTAGATACATGTATACAAAGTTTGTCTGTAAAACCAAAGATTATAATAAAATATGTTGATGATAATCTAAATTGATTATTAGGCTAAGGTTCGTAACGTTATATTCAGAAAGAATTCGGCATGATTAATATTCCAAGGATCAAGGGAAAAATTAACATCAACTTAATTTTTCAACGTACACAGCAGAACAGAGTAGCGCCACTTTCGGAAGCCGCTACACTTCCATCGTCAGTGCTCACGTGTATTTGCTATCACCGCTTGTCAGGTGGCTCTGTTGAATGTGATTTTTATTCTTATATATACAACTTCTTTGTGAAAATTGAATACAAGAATTAAATCACTCTCAAGCTGATATTAAAGTGTACTTTCCCAGCGTTGCTATCGGTTTATTTTTCTTCATTCCCATTTTTCTGATTTTTGTTCTACTCAAGACAAACTTTTTTGGTTTGATTTTATACTTAAGTATATATGAACATGTAAACATGTGTAAAGCTCAACCCAGTATCTAATTGTTTATTAATATGACTATTTCGAACGTATTTGCTTTGTGAATCTAAATTGATTATTAGGCTAAGGTTCGTAGCGTTATATTCAGAAAGAATTGGGCATGATTAATATTCCAAGGAACAAGGGAAAAATTAACATCAACTTAATTTTTCAACGTACACAGCAGAACAGAGTAGCGCCACTTTCGGAAGCCGCTACACTTCCATCGTCAGTGCTCACGTGTATTTGCTATCACCACTTGTCAGGTGGCTCTGTTGAATGTGATTTTAATTCTTATATATACAACTTCTTCGTGAAAATTTAATACGAGAATTAAATCACTCTCAAGCTGATATTAAAGTGTACTTTCCCAGCGTTGCCATCGGTTTATTTTTCTTCATTCCCATTTTTCTGATTTTTTTTCTACTCAAGACAAACTTTTTTGGTTTGATTTTATACTTAGGTATATATGAACATGTAAACATGTGAAAAGCTCAAGCCAGTAGCTAATTGTTTAATAATATGATTATTTCGAACGTATTTGCTTTGTGAATCTAAATTGATTATTAGGCTAAGGTTCGTAACGTTATATTCAGAAAGAATTGGGCATGATTAATATTCCAAGGAACAAGCGAAAAATTAACATCAACTTAATTTTTCAACGTACACAGCAGAACATAGTAGCGCCACTTTCGGAAGCCGCTACACTTCCATCGTCAGTGCTCACGTGTATTTGCTATCACCATTTGTATAATTTCAAGTAACGAGATAGAAAATATGCTTACATCAATTAACTTGTTTCATTCTGACATAAAATTTACTTTTGAAAAGCAGAAAGACTATAAACTTCCTTATTTAGACACATTAATAATAAGGAATAATAAGGAATGGTAATAATATATTAATAGATTGGTATCAGAAACCAACAGCATCAGGTAGAATTATTAACTATTATTCAAAACAGCCAAAGAGAATGATTATTAATACGGAGAGAAATCTTATAGATAGAGTACTGACTATTAGTGATGTTGAATTCCATAGAAAGAATAAGAAAATTATTCAAGATTTGTTGGTTGATAATGATTTTCCTATTGGATTAACTTGTGATTTGATAAGAACCTAAGATTTACAAATCTCTTACATATATTCCTTTGATTTCAGAAAGATTAGCAAAATCTAATATTTTCGATACTAACATATAAAATAGCACATAAGACGTATAATACATTAGGTATATTATACAGTAAAACAAAGGATAGTATTCATAAATTAGACAAGTCAAATGTTGTTTATAAAATTCCATGTAAGGGAAATGATAACAAGATTTGCAATAAGGTTCATGTAGGTACCACACAAAATAAACTTAAAACTAGATTAGCTGGGCATAAATCTAACCTAAAATACAGAAACTATACATCATCACAAAAAACAGCATTATCATTACATTGTCGTGACACAAATCACTATCCAGACTTTGAGAATATGTCCATTTTAAACACGGAAAACAGGTATACAAATTGTTATATGTTAGAAATGTTACAGATAATTAATGTACCACCAGATGTAAGAATTAATTTTAAGGCTGATACTGATAGTGTAGCACAGAATTATAGACATTTAATACACAAAGCTAAAGCAATTAATAGATTGTAGAATAAATCAACGTTAAAACTGTTTTTGAAAAAGAGCCATGGCTAGAATAGATAAAAAAATAAATAAAAATAAAAGAATAAATAAAAATTTGTTAATGTCCAAAATTTGTTTCACTTCCTCATTATTTAATACTTGAACCCCTTTTTCAATTCAATTGACTCATAAAACATTTTTTCATTTTAAGACGGAAAAGGAAAAAAATCAAATTTTGAAATATTTTATATTTACATATCAAAACAAATAATTGTATTTTCATATAAGGCGGAAAAAGAAAAATTTTCATATATTTAAAATAATTGATATCAATAATCAAAACCAACGTTAAATAGTTATTGTTTTTTAATATTGTTGTTAATTAAAGTTTATTGTATTGTCCTGAAGAAGCTACGCAAAGGAGTAGCGAAATATCGACAAATAATAAAACATTTTTTATAACTTTTTATATTAAACATTTTCAATCAAGAAAAAGGTCGAAAAATTAAGAAATATTACAAAAAATACAATAATTTAAAAAAAAGGTTGTGCTCAAATTACACGCTGTCACAGTGAAAATATTCGTGAAAGGTCTAGTTGCGTAGGTCATTTTGTCATTTTAAATAAATTGCAATACACCATCAAATTCGCAAGTTATCGATAAAGAACGATTTTTTGGCAATTCATGGACAAAAACAATTTTCACTGCGTTGTTTCTGCGCCGATTTAAAATTTTTAAACAGTGTCGAATAGAGAATGAATTAAGCTTTCCGTGCATATTTAAAAGATTTTTTACTTATATTTCATGGAAATATAAAAAAAATGAAATTTTTTTAGTTTATTCCGATTTTTTAAAATTGCGTATTTTTTTGCAATAATTTGCTTGAAAACCTACCCATTTTTATATTTTCATATAAAGCGTATTTTATAGCGATTCCAATAAGTCTTAAATTATTAAAATCGGTTGGGAATTGACATAGTTACAATTTTTTAAAATAAAATTTCAATGTAAAATTATACATGCAACACATCCTAGTGCATTTTTGAGCTGCTCACAAAATAAATGGTAAAAAACTAATTAAAGTATTTATCGGTTATATGCTTTAAAATTTTGCGCGACTTTGTGTGAATTTATAAAAACTCGCTTATATGCATCGGTAGTGCTTATAAAAAAAACTATTTTATATGCTTCAGTGGTGCATGTATAAAAAAACGGCAATGAGTAAACAAAATCCCAAATTTAGTTTTCAAATCCTCTTACGCAGTTCCGCCTGAATTTAAATCTCAAAATTTTCATTTACTTCTACCAAAATTCATTTAAATTTCTTAATTACAATATACAAAACACAGAAATTTATTTACAAGACGACACAAAATGTCAAAAATGCCTTGAAAATCAATTGTCTGAACATTAATTTTTGTTTCAGTTGACAGACAAAATATTTTCGCTAATCCTTCGTCTGCACGTAGCAATTTTTATTGCCGGCAATTGTCAAAATCCATATGGAAAATTACACTATTTTGTTAGTTAGTATTTTCTAAATGAAGCTTGACCATTTCAGCAATAAAAACTACAACGTGGAGACGTATGGTAATATATTCAAAATCGTTTCATAGCTCTCATGTCCCTGAGTAAAAACAATCTATGAATGTTCACAGGTATCCTCACAGGCCATTGCAGACTGAGAAAATAGCTCAACAGACTTGAGAAGCATTGAGAGTGAAAGACTATGCAGATTATGTGAATTTAAGCATGAAACTCCAGAGCATATTCTGATGGACTGTAAAGCGTTATGCCACAGAGGATATAGCCAATTGGGCAAGCACCTATGGGAGGATTGGGAATAGCCAACACTAGAACCCCTGGCAATCTTGAGATTCCTCAGGAGACTAGGTTTAGATGAGGTGCTCTATCACCTGGCAAGGGATACAATACATCATCTTCGGTCGCAGTGTCCTGTGTTTCCTGTTTAGTCTAAATACATTCATTCATTCATGGTAATAGATATGACATCCCTGTATTAGACAAAAATGTTTAGCGGCGCACCCACTTGCAAATAATTGTGCAATTTTTCGTATTGTACAATAATATCGCCAATGCGTATGTCATATTCGAAAGTGGCCCAATATATTGGAAAATATCAAAAGACTTGATTTTTATTGTACAATCACGACAATTGTGTGATGTAGTGGCAACATTGTTCTGTGTTATGTTTTCTTTTTCACTGTCAGAAATTTTTTTAAAATATTGTGCAGTTCATTGCATGGTATTGGTCAAAATGACAATAATAGGGGAAATCACCCTTCGTAGGAAACGGCTATTGCAGACCTTGCAGGTCATGCAAGTCTAGGATATATGCTACAATATGCAACACAACAAGAACAAAATATAAGAAACTAACATTTCCTACACAGCAGCAGATATGCAATACTAAAAACTGTTGGAAACTTGTCCAGCATATATGCAATTAGCCAAATTACTCAGAGAGACTCTCTGAGAGTGTATAAAACATAAACAAACTAATAGTAGGCTTCAACAAGAAAAGTAAACAAAGTTGGTTTGTGTGTACGTTTATATTCATGTTTGAAGAAGACACTCATTCTTTGTAGCAGAAAATGATAGTTTATATCCTAAAGGTGCAAATGTGTCACCAAGAGTGATTTCCGCTAATATGTACAATAACTTATGCAATAATATTGTATATTGGATGCAGTGTTGTGAACTATGTATTCATAACCAAATAGCGCTGTCCACCTCCTTAAAAGCGCTAGATAAAAAAAATTTTTAAAACAAATAATTATTTACTGCCTTATTTATAAAAATATGTTATGCTTATTAAAGGTTTATTTGACAACTATTGTATAGATAGTTGTTAAATAAGCTCTTAACAAACATAAAATATTTTGTATAAATAATACCGTTAGTTTATAGGACAGCAAATGCATGTTACAAACTTTGCACTATATTTCTTCAAACCACATGAATCACTTCGGCATAGTTTTTATGCATAAGAATTGACCAAAGGCTGAAAGTAGATTGTTGAGGCAGTTTGCGTACTTCATTTCATGTCACATATTTGATCTTGTTATATGCAATATTTAAAGTAAAATATTCGAGAATAATAGGCGTATAAAATAGAGCTTATGAAAAAAGATTGATGTATGTTTTAAACATTGGCAATTCAATAAAAAGTTGATAACTAAAAAAAATGAGCTAAAAAGCATTAATTATTCCAGGCATACAAGCGCAATATCCGGATATGCACAATTATACCCAAATATGTTTGTGCAATTTGGTAGATTTTGAAACAAAATACTGTTAGCAATAGCTTGGATACATCTTTTTAAGATAAAAATGTTTAATTAATTTTTATGTCAAACCCAAAATAAAACTGTTTTAATAACTTAATGTGAAAAAACTCTTGAAAAAAGCGCCAATTATGCGTTTTATTAAAAAGTGCTATAGAGAAAAAATTCGACTTTTGCTACATCAAATAGCACTAAAACTAGCTCAAAAGGCGCTAAACTGGCAATTCTGAATGGATGGGCCGCTTTAATGATTTTTCACTTCAACTACGTACTACCAAATAGAAAATTCCAAAAAATGAATTTCAGTTTGTTATTTTACACTTACTATTTGTTAAATTGAGAAAGAACTTTTTGTTTCCTGCTGAAAAATTGGTGCACAAACTTTAATTTTTGGAAAATGTTCTTAACATTTACCATGCATAAATGACCATTTTTTAATACATTTTGAAAAGGTTTACATTGCTTTAAGGTGCATAAAAGCGGGAAATGCATGTAAGCGAAATGCAAATACAAAAAATATTTATGGTTTTTTTAATACCAATATAAAATTGCTCATGTTGGGATGCAAATAAACGTTAAATGCAAATAACCGGCGTGCATATAAGCGATAAATACTGTAATGCTAAACTACTGTTTAGATTTTTTGGTATATCAATAAATGAGGGGCTACACATATAATATGCATAATATAAGTTTGCGAAAATTTGCACAATATGTATTGACGACGAAGCAAATTATTGCAAAAAATACGCAAAATTTAAAAAAAAATGGGAAAATATAAAAATTTTAATATTTCTTTTGATGATAATTTAATGAAATATAAGTCAAAATAAAATCTTTCAAATATACACGGAAAGCTTAAGTCCTCCTCTATTCGACACTGTTTAAAAATTGCAAATCGGTGCAGAATGTTCTACTCAACTAGACCTACAAGCCTCACTAAGTCGTTTTTCACGAGTAAAAAAACATGCCATTTTGTAACAGCGTGTTATTAGAGTTTAGAACAAAATATAGTTACGAAAAGTGCTCAAAGATAAGTTTTTTAAATCGTGTAGCGTTGCTTGTATTTTTTTATTACTGTTGGTAAGTTGTTCCAGAGACGGATAGCATTAACAGAAAATTGCCATTCAGATATTAGACTTCGATTCAAATAAATATGCAGGCATTTTCGTGGTAATAATTTGATGTAGAAATTCGTATTTTTTAGAGGTCATCAAATTTAACACCGTAAAGTTTATTTGCAAAATTGACTATGCTATCAATTCCACAACGCGCAAACACATATCTCGCAATGTTGTTGAACAGCACCATAGTTGCCAGATGAAATAGGGATGAATTCGTCAAATTTCGATCGAAAAATCGTCAAAAACGTCAAAATAATTATTCGAAATCGTCAAAATAATTATTCGAAATCGTCAAAAATTCGTAAAAAGTAAAAAAACACTTATTTTGAGGTTAATAAAACAAATGTTGTATACAAATCAGCGTTATAAAGGCAATAATAATATATTATGAATAACATAACAAATAAATTAACAATTTTTCCATAAAGTAAACGAAATTCTTATCAATAAAGATATCAACTGTTGTATTAACTGTATAAACAGTATTTAGTGTATTTATTTTATAAAAATTATATACATACATAAACATTAATTAAAATTTGTATGAGAGGCCTAGTGCAATAACTCGTTAAGCCACAAAGACAAAATATTGAATTGTTCGACTTTTAAGTTTAAACAAAATTTTAAATTGCATGGTTCTTGGAATTTTCTTCTTCAAATACGTAGCATAATTATTTGCAAGATACTAAAATTTATCAAAAAACTTCTCTATGATGCAAATCTATGGCAAGAAAATGAGCACATAAAACCAATTTATGATTTTACGTTGCTTACGAGTTAAAGCCTTTCATGTATCCACAAGATTTTATCAATACTAATTTAAAAATGCAATGCCAAAAACTTGCAGCATTTAAATTCTTTATGTGCATATGTACATTAGGGGGATAACCAAATTTTGGGCCTAGCACTACGCGATAGCGAATATTATGTTATTTACAAAAACAATTTTTTTGTGTCGTTTGAAAATAAAAACCTCACCCACAAAAGCGATTTTCTAAAATCCCTAAGAAAAAAATTTAATAAAAAAATTTTAAATATTTTATTAACAAATGAAAAAACGTTAAAAAGTTTCTTAATTATTAAAAGACATGAATTTCAAATTTAATGTGCGTGTTGTTTTGCATAATGGGTAAATATCCTGTACCACTTTAATAGCACGTTCTGCACATACGTTGCTTCGCTGTTGCTTTGGAATTACTGAATCTTCTTTAACCCAGTGTCTTTTAAAACATTCATGCGCGTTCTTAAATCCTGCTAAAGATTGTTCCAAAGCTGTGAAGTATTCTTTGTTAAAACAGTCATCGGAAAACCATATCTCATACCATGCTCCACATATGAACTCACAAATTGGTTTAACTGCCTATTCGCCGATGCCGAAGGAGTTTTTTCTTTCGCACAAATTACATTTAAAGCATAAACTAATTTAAAAATGTTATTGTTTTAAATGTGGTTGTGCGAAAGAAAGAACTCCTTCGAAATCGGCGAACAGGCAGTAAGTTGGTCTCTATATTTCGGAATAAGGATAATTGTCAGGATAGCAAGAATTGCTCTCGAGTTTCATCGGGCGTTGCTTAATGGTGGTATTGCTTTAAATTTTATATACGGAAAATTTTTATTTTTTGGTAGTATTTATACGAAGAACCAATCTCGTACAAGTACTGCTTATCGTCGCGTCATTTAATGTTTTTCACTTTTATGTATTTTTGATGCTGTATACAGTTTTGTTTTAGATCCTCGTAGTTATTAATTACTTCTGCAACAAAATTATAAGAGATATTGGGAGATGATGTTTTTCCATCCAATAACTCCTCCATAACATTCCTTCACAAAAAAAGGAATGTAAAATCAACATGCCGCAATTTTGATTGGAAATCATATTAAATTTACA
The DNA here is from genome assembly GCA_956483635.1 of Panzeria rudis. Classification (NCBI taxonomy): domain Eukaryota; kingdom Metazoa; phylum Arthropoda; class Insecta; order Diptera; family Tachinidae; genus Panzeria; species Panzeria rudis. Next base: position 93,942 of record CATQFL010000126.1, on the reverse strand, counting down.
TGAAATAAATTGTCATTTGAGTGTGTTAGTGTTTATTTGCTTCCCTGCAAACAATTGGAAGATATCCCCTTAGGCAATAGTTTAGCAATATCCCCAAATTGTCATCTAAAAGAATATAATCGAAGTAATATTTTTATTTTCTTCATTTTATAATTTTTGACATAATTACACAATATAAAGAGAAAAATTTTATATTAATTAATTTTATTTTTAAAAAAATATACAAAAAAGGGCTTAATCTCCACGACAAATGAATTTTAGCTGCAAAATGTATATATGCAATTTTTACAGAAAAGGAACAAGATGGAATCCAAAAAATCTGTGTTTATCAATGAATATTTTTTAAATGCAAAATCCTCTTTTTATCTTCCTAATAATGCTTTAGCGATATCTTCTTATTTTCTTATAAGTTGTTATTTGGCGATATTTGCTAGTTTATCATCTAGAAGGATCGCTTTCGTATTGCGTAGGAGTATTGTCATCCAGACACGTTTCTTCCCGAAGGAAGTATCTTCCGCAATACGAAATCGATTATTGCCGCAATAATATTTTTCATCCAGGCAATACAAGTGTATTTCTGTGTTTGCTGGGTTTGTTCATTGCTACAATTCACTGTTCTGCCTAGATGTGTGACTTGTTGTTGTTTATTCTTACATGTGTCGTCTATGTAGACGACAAAAGATGAATTACCAGCGAAAATTTACTGCTGCTGGTTTAAAATTACGATTGTTTCATATTGATTTTAAACGGAAAATTATTGATCTAACCTTAAATCACCGTTAAAACAATTTTGTTATAAACGTTAATTTTCATTTTCAATCGACATGGCTATAACTTTAATTTCAAATAAGTTTTATGTTAAGTAATCATTTAAATCATTGAATTAAAATGAAATGCATTTTACATACGATGGTATTTAATTAGTGTATAAGTAAAGTAAAGTTTGAAGCTGTTGTGGTTGCAGTGGTTAGCGCGTGGACTATCATGCAGGTGACACGAGTTCAAATCTTGGGAGGGGCAGTCAGCTACAACCCAAAGTTTTCTGATGGCTATCACGCAAGTAAAATAATTAATAGAATAGCTGCATTAAAGTAATTTTATTTCAGCTTGATATAACTCATTCAGCGTGATTCTTCGAGTTATTTCAATAATCAATTCACGTTGTTTCAACTTGAAATAACTTTGATTCAACATGATTCTTCGTGTTGTTCCAATATCAAATTCACGTTGTTTCAACTCGAAGTTACTTTGATTCAATATGAGTTTTCGTATTATTTCAGTATCAACTTCATTTTGATTTAACTGTACTGGAATATTAAATCAACATGAAATACAGTTATTTCAAAAGGATACATTTTCTTTCAAGATTATTGTAAATCATGTTGATTTAACATGAAACACTTATGAAGCAAAATCACTACTGGAAAATGTTAAATTAACCTGGTTTTCGACGATTTTACATGGAAATTTTTCTGTGTGTTAGGACCAAGTCTAAAACATGGTGTTGACAACCGATATATTGTGGTGGAGGAAGATCACTTAGTTTATAATGGTCTTTTAGTAGCTTACCAATACCGTTTTTGTGACCAGTGTTTTCACCCATTGTGTGGCAAATGATAATTTTTATGGATTTCCATAAATGAAATTTGTTTAGCGTTTCTTTAATACCATCAAATATTGTAAGGGCTTTTTCATTTTCCAAAGCCAGCACTGATAATTTTATTTCTTTGTGTTCGTTTTTTAGAACTATGACCTGAAGCTCTTTACTGCCAATTGTTTTGCCGTCGAAATGCAAAAACCAAGCAGGAAAAAATGTTCACGGGAACTTCACGATAGCAATTTTCCCTCGAAGGGAAATGAAAATTTCATGGGAACATAAATTTCACTTGTTATTCGCGATAGGGGTAAATATCTGGAATATTTCTCCCCATCGTTGTGCTGTCTTTAAATTTGGTCAACGCCTTTATCCACTTTTTAGCATTTTTCAAAACACATAAACGACTTCTTTTAAAACCCATTATTTTGAAGTATTAAACACAAACACGGAATATTAATAACACGTTATTATACAATATTCAACAAAAAACTATAAGATAATAATATTTTTTGAATAGGTATTTTCCATTAAAAATCTTGATTAAAAATGAATAGGGCATTCTCTAATAATTTAATAAAAAAAAAGGTAGTTTTTGGCTAAATTTGTAAGTACTAATAAAAATACAAAAAAATAATTTTCCAACTTTACCGCGTTATGTGGGTGACTGACGTTTTTTTGAAAACCGTGAAAAATTAATATCTTTTTTTAATAGTTTTCAATGGACTATTCGACTATGCTAGGGCCATTCTGATATTTGCAAAAAATGGGAATAAGTTATACCCTAATGTACATACATATCGCTCTATTAATGTGACAGCCATATCTCAAAACACCATAATTTCCAAGTTAATAAACGTGTTCATTAATTAATACCCTCTTTATGCGTAAACAACTTTTCAAAAATAAATCTTAATCTAAGTCAAAGTTATAACCGCTAAAAAGCTAATAACAGCCATATCTATGGTAAAATTGTTAAAACTTTAGATCAGGGTACGGACTTGCACACACATGTGCGCCACATACACACGCCATTTTTTGTGTGCTTACTTTTGGCACGTGTACGTGTGCCAATCAAACTGGCACACGTACATGTGCGTGTGCTTAAAGATAGAAATTATGTGGCACTTGCACGTGTGCATGTGCCAAATTTAGGCACGTGTGCGGCACACTCACTTATACTAAAGAAAGAAAAACAATGCCAGCAGCGTTGCCGTTTTGCTTATTTTTATAAATTATATTTTTACGCTTTTTAACCGACTTCAAAAAAGGAGAAGGTTAGCAATTCGTGAGTATTATTTTTACTTTTCTTTATAAATCTGTCATTTGTGAACCGATTTTCAAAATTCTTTTTTGTTTGTTGAAAGCCTTTACTTTTAATTTGGTCCCAAAAATCGGGGGGCTAATTTGCCTCCCCAAAATTTTGATTATCACATAATTCCTTTATTTATGCACCGATTTTCAAAAAATCGGGTGACAAACTTGCCCCCCAGATATTGCTTATCGCATAACTCAGTCATTTATGCACCGATTTTCAAAATTCCTTTTTTTTTTATTTGAGAGGCTTTGCTTGCAGTTTGGTCCGATAATTTTGTTTCGATAATCGGAGGGGAAATTTGCTCCCCCTTGTATAACTCTGTCATATGTCAACCGATTTTTAAAATTATTTTTTTGTTTGAAAGCCTTTGCTTTTAGTTTCGTTCAATAACGAGGCAGTAGATGGCCGTAATGGGGGCCATTGAATTGCAGCAATAAAGGAGGAATATAATACGCTTATAAAAAACAACACATGGCGCCTAATAAGTTTACCAAAAGATAAAAACTTGATAGGATGCAAGTGGGTCTACAAATTAAAGGTACTAGGCTCGGCTAGCGGCCCAAGGTTTCAGCCAAAAATATGGGGTCGATTATGACCAAGTATTCGCTCCAGTCGCAAAACACGCCACCTTTAGAATTCTTCTTTCGCTCGCCGCTACTAGAAAAATGAATATATTTCACTTCGATACAAAAACCGCATTTTTAAATGGCGAACAAAAGGAAATTTATATGCGACAACCTCCAGGTTTGTCGATGAAAACAACGCCGAAAAGGTATGTTTATTGAAAAGCAGTCAGCACGCGTATGGAATAAGACCTTACACAACATATTCCTTAAAGCTAACTTAAAACAAAGTAAGGCTGACAATTTCTTGTACATATACGCAAACTGTCTGTTTATATTAGTCTATGCCGACGACATACTATTAGTTATTTCAGACAATAATATTGAAGCTGATCGTATGAAACACATTTTAAGAAAAAACCTTTGGTATCAAAGTATCCAAACAAAATGGTACTTATTTAATAGATCAGACAAAATATGTTATGGAAGTAATAAAAAAATTTGAGCTACAAGACAAAGGATTCGTTTACACCTACAAGCCATTCGTACCATAAAGAGCCACAAGGCGATAAATTGCCATGTAATGATAAATATCGAGCTGCAATTGGCAGCCTGTTGTACATTTTAACCAATACACGACCCGACATTTCGGCTGCTGTTAGTATTCTTTCCCAGAAAATTGAAAATCCAACACAAACTGATTGGAATGAAGTTAAAAGGTTAACAGCCACATTCATAAAAATTCTTATTTTAGGTTTAAGACACAATTGTTATTGAACAGTTTCACGCTAAAAAATGTTTAATATAAAATTGCATTCATAAACACTGCAATAGACTTTGTGTGTTGAAGGAATTTTAGATTTCGATAATGGCAACACCACCATGTTTTGTAGTTAGTGTTGCAATAAAAAGAATATGATTACGTCCGGATATTGATATAAACGAATAGCTTTTTATTGTTTTCATGTAAGTTAAGAGTTTTTGAACTCTATAATATATTTCTCAACTTATTTGATACAAGTTTTCTATGTAGTAAAAGCAAAAAAGAGAAATGATTACAAAAAAATTCACACGACTCTTTAAATCATGTATGGAAAAGTTACTCGAATAACGAGCCTATTTGCATTTGTGTTGATTGTTTCTACATGGCTAACATTCCTTTTTTGCTTTTATATGTTTTGATATGAATTTATTGAAGGTTTATAGTAGGTGCATACCATCTTTAAACCTATTTTAAAGTTTTCATGTAATACATTTATGAATGCAATTTATGAAATTTTGCTTAAAAGTAGTTTATTGCCTTGTTTTAAATATATATGAATATGGCTGCAATTAGATATCTCAAAGGAACATCAAGATTGAAACTTAAACTTGGAAATATGTCAACAGCTAGTGATCTCATCGGATACGCCAAACACGTAAGTCTAATACTGGCTATGTTTTCCTATTAAACTTCGTCGCACTCATCTACTGAGGCAGAATTTATTGCCTTATCTGAGGCAGCAGTATGGATTCAACGCGTGCTTCAAGATCTTAACTGGGACTGCAAACAACCAACAACTATATTTGAGGATAACCAAAGTGCCATTAAATTGACAGCAGAAGAAAAGTTAAGCAATCGTTCAAAGCATATCGATACAAAAACATAATTTGTAAAATATTACATAGATAAACAACTAATTACGGTGCAATTCTGCCCAACTGAAGAAATGCTAGCTGACTTATTCACTAAAGCTCTACCAGAGGATAAATTTATTTTGTTGAGAAATAAATTAAATTTAACCTAACATGAAATTGTAAATTACGGAGGAGATTATTGTACACTTTCGCGTTTATTTTAGCTGCAAAATGTATATATGCAATTTTTACAGAAAAGGAACAAGATGGAATCCAAAAAATCTGTGTTTATCAATGAATATTTTTTAAAATGCAAAATCCTCTTTTTATCTTCCTAATAATGCTTTAGCGATATCTTCTTATTTTCTTATAAGTGGTTATTTGGCGATATTGCTAGTTTATCATCTAGAAGGATCGCTTTCGTATTGCGTAGGAGTATTGTCATCCAGACACGTTTCTTCCCGAATGAAGTATCTTCCGCAATACGAAATCGATTATTGCCGCAATAATATTTTTCATCCAGGCAATACAAGTGTATTTCTGTGTTTGCTGGGTTTGTTCATTGCTACAATTCACTGTTCTGCCTAGATGTGTGACTTGTTGTTGTTTATTCTTACATGTGTCGTCTATGTAGACGACAAAAGATGAATTACCAGCGAAAATTTACTGCTGCTGGTTTAAAATTACGATTGTTTCATATTGATTTTAAACGGAAAATTATTGATCTAACCTTAAATCACCGTTAAAACAATTTTGTTATAAACGTTAATTTTCATTTTCAATCGACATGGCTATAACTTTAATTTCAAATAAGTTTTATGTTAAGTAATCATTTAAATCATTGAATTAAAATGAAATGCATTTTACATACGATGGTATTTAATTAGTGTATAAGTAAAGTAAAGTTTGAAGCTGTTGTGGTTGCAGTGGCTAGCGCGTGGACTATCATGCAGGTGACACGAGTTCAAATCTTGGGAGGGGCAGTCAGCTACAACCAAAGTTTTCTGATGACTATCACGCAAGTAAAATAATTAATAGAATAGCTGCATTAAAGTAATTTTATATCAGCTTGATATAACTCATTCAGCGTGATTCTTCGAGTTGTTTCAATAATCAATTCACGTTGTTTCAACTTGAAATAACTTTGATGATTCTTCGTGTTGTTCCAATATCAAATTCACGTTGTTTCAACTCGAAGTTACTGTGATTCAATATGAGTTTTCGTATTATTTCAGTATCAACTTCATTTTGATTTAACTGTACTGGAATATTAAATCAACATGAAATACAGTTAATTCAAAAGGATACATTTTCTTTCAAGATTATTATAAATCATGTTGATTTAACATGAAACACTTATGAAGCAAAATCACTACTGGAAAATGTTAAAGTAACCTGGTTTTCGACGATTTTACATGGAAATTTTTCTGTGTGTTAGGACCAAGTCTAAAACATGGTGTTGACAACCGATATATTGTGGTGGAGGAAGATCACTTAGTTTATAATGGTCTTTTAGTAGCTTACCAATACCGTTTTTGTGACCAGTGTTTTCACCCATTGTGTGGCAAATGATAATTTTTATGGATTTCCATAAATGAAATTTGTTTAGCGTTTCTTTAATACCATCAAATATTGTAAGGGCTTTTTCATTTTCCAAAGCCAGCACTGATAATTTTATTTCTTTGTGTTCGTTTTTTAGAACTATGACCTGAAGCTCTTTACTGCCAATTGTTTTGCCGTCGAAATGCAAGAACCAAGCAGGAAAAAATGTTCACGGGAACTTCACGATAGCAATTTTCCCTCGAAGGGAAATGAAAATTTCATGGGAACATAAATTTCACTTGTTATTCGCGATAGGGGTAAATATCTGGAATATTTCTCCCCATCGTTGTGCTGTCTTTAAATTTGGTCAACGCCTTTATCCACTTCTTAGCATTTTTCAAAACACATAAACGACTGCTTTTAAAACCCATTATTTTGAAGTATTAAACACAAACACGGAATATTAATAACACGTTATTATACAATATTCAACAAAAAACTATAAGATAATAATATTTTTTGAATAGGTATTTTCCATTAAATATCTTGATTAAAAATGAATAGGGCAATTCTCTAATAATTTAATAAAAAAAAAGGTAGTTTTTGGCTAAATTTGTAAGTACTAATAAAAATACAAAAAAATAATTTTCCAACTTTACCGCGTTATGTGGGTGACTGACGTTTTTTTGAAAACCGTGAAAAATTAATATCTTTTTTTAATAGTTTTCAATGGACTATTCGACTATGCTAGGGCCATTCTGATATTTGCAAAAAATGGGAATAAGTTATACCCTAATGTACATACATATCGCTCTATTAATGTGACAGCCATATCTCAAAACACCATAATTTTCAAGTTAATAAACGTGTTCATTAATTAATACCCTCTTTATGCGTAAACCACTTTTTAAAAATAAATCTTAATCTAAGTCAAAGTTATAACCGCTAAAAAGCTAATAACAGCCATATCTATGGTAAAATTGTTAAAACTTTAGATCAGGGTACGGACTTGCACACACATCTGCGCCACATACACACGTGCCAAAAATAAGCACACAAAAAATGTCGCACACGAACACGAGTAAGTGCCATTTTTTGTGTGCTTACTTTTGGCACGTGTACGTGTGCCAATCAAACTGGCACACGTACATGTGCGTGTGCTTAAAGATAGAAATTATGTGGCACTTGCACGTGTGCATGTGCCAAATTTAGGCACGTGTGCGGCACACTCACTTATACTAAAGAAAGAAAAACAATGCCAGCAGCGTTGCCGTTTTGCTTATTTTTATAAATTATATTTTTACGCTTTTTAACCGACTTCAAAAAAGGAGAAGGTTAGCAATTCGTGAGTATTATTTTTACTTTTCTTTATGTTTGTACACGCATAAATCTGTCATTTGTGAACCGATTTTCAAAATTCTTTTTTGTTTGTTGAAAGCCTTTACTTTTAATTTGGTCCCAAAAATCGGGGGGCTAATTTGCCCCCTCCCCAACATTTTGATTATCACATAATTCCTTTATTTATGCACCGATTTTCAAAAAATCGGGTGACAAACTTGCCCCCCAGATATTGCTTATCGCATAACTCAGTCATTTATGCACCGATTTTCAAAATTCCTTTTTTTTTATTTGAGAGGCTTTGCTTGCAGTTTGGTCCGATAATTTTGTTTCGATAATCGGAGGGGAAATTTGCTCCCCCTTGTATAACTCTGTCATATGTCAACCGATTTTTAAAATTCTTTTTTTTGTTTGAAAGCCTTTGCTTTTAGTTTCGTTCAATAACGAGGCAGTAGATGGCCGTAATGGGGGCCATTGCATTGCAGCAATAAAGGAGGAATATAATTCGCTTATAAAAATCAACACATGGCGCCTAATAAGTTTACCAAAAGATAAAAACTTGATAGGATGCAAGTGGGTCTACAAATTAAAGGTATTAGGCCCGGCTAGTGGCCCAAGGTTTCAGCCAAAAATATGGGGTCGATTATGACCATGTATTCGCTCCAGTCGCAAAACACGCCACCTTTACAATTCTTCTTTCGCTCGCCGCTACTAGAAAAATGAATATATTTCACTTCGATACAAAAACCGCATTTTTAAATGGCGAACAAAAGGAAATTTATATGCGGCAACCTCCAGGTTTGTCGATGAAAACAACGCCGAAAAGGTATGTTTATTGAAAAGCAGTCAGCACGCGTATGGAATAAGACCTTACACAACATATTCCTTAAAGCTAACTTAAAACAAAGTAAGGCTGACAATTTCTTGTACATATACGCAAACTGTCTGTTTATATTAGTCTATGCCGACGACATACTATTAGTTATTTCAGACAATAATATTGAAGCTGATCGTATGAAACACATTTTAAGAAAAAACCTTTGGTATCAAAGTATCCAAACAAAATGGTACTTATTTAATAGATCAGACAAAATATGTTATGGAAGTAATAAAAAAATTTGAGCTACAAGACTCAAAGGATTCGTTTACACCTACAAGCCATTCGTACCATAAAGAGCCACAAGGCGATAAATTGCCATGTAATGATAAATATCGAGCTGCAATTGGCAGCCTGTTGTACATTTTAACCAATACACGACCCGACATTTCGGCTGCTGTTAGTATTCTTTCCCAGAAAATTGAAAATCCAACACAAACTGATTGGAATGAAGTTAAAAGGTTAACAGCCACATTCATAAAAATTCTTATTTTAGGTTTAAGACACAATTGTTATTGAACAGTTTCACGCTAAAAAATGTTTAATATAAAATTGCATTCATAAACACTGCAATAGACTTTGTGTGTTGAAGGAATTTTAGATTTCGATAATGGCAACACCACCATGTTTTGTAGTTAGTGTTGCAATAAAAAGAATATGATTACGTCCGGATATTGATATAAACGAATAGCTTTTTATTGTTTTCATGTAAGTTAAGAGTTTTTGAACTCTATAATATATTTCTCAACTTATTTGATACAAGTTTTCTATGTAGTAAAAGCAAAAAAGAGAAATGATTACAAAAAAATTCACACGACTCTTTAAATCATGTATGGAAAAGTTACTCGAATAACGAGCCTATTTGCATTTGTGTTGATTGTTTCTACATGGCTAACATTCCTTTTTTGCTTTTATATGTTTTGATATGAATTTATTGAAGGTTTATAGTAGGTGCATACCATCTTTAAACCTATTTTAAAGTTTTCATGTAATACATTTATGAATGCAATTTATGAAATTTTGCTTAAAAGTAGTTTATTGCCTTGTTTTAAATATATATGAATATGGCTGCAATTAGATATCTCAAAGGAACATCAAGATTGAAACTTAAACTTGGAAATATGTCAACAGCTAGTGATCTCATCGGATACGCCAAACACGTAAGTCAAATACTGGCTATGTTTTCCTATTAAACTGCGTCGCACTCATCTACTGAGGCAGAATTTATTGCCTTATCTGAGGCAGCAGTATGGATTCAACGCGTGCTTCAAGATCTTAACTGGGACTGCAAACAACCAACAACTATATTTGAGGATAACCAAAGTGCCATTAAATTGACAGCAGAAGAAAAGTTAAGCAATCGTTCAAAGCATATCGATACAAAAACATAATTTGTAAAATATTACATAGATAAACAACTAATTACGGTGCAATTCTGCCCAACTGAAGAAATGCTAGCTGACTTATTCACTAAAGCTCTACCAGAGGATAAATTTATTTTGTTGAGAAATAAATTAAATTTAACCTAACATGAAATTGTAAATTACGGAGGAGATTATTGTACACTTTCGCGTTTATTTTAGCTGCAAAATGTATATATGCAATTTTTACAGAAAAGGAACAAGATGGAATCCAAAAAATCTGTGTTTATCAATGAATATTTTTTAAAATGCAAAATCCTCCTTTTATCTTCCTAATAATGCTTTAGCGATATCTTCTTATTTTCTTATAAGTGGTTATTTGGCGATATTGCTAGTTTATCATCTAGAAGGATCGCTTTCGTATTGCGTAGGAGTATTGTCATCCAGACACGTTTCTTCCCGAATGAAGTATCTTCCGCAATACGAAATCGATTATTGCCGCAATAATATTTTTCATCCAGGCAATACAAGTGTATTTCTGTGTTTGCTGGGTTTGTTCATTGCTACAATTCACTGTTCTGCCTAGATGTGTGACTTGTTGTTGTTTATTCTTACATGTGTCGTCTATGTAGACGACAAAAGATGAATTACCAGCGAAAATTTACTGCTGCTGGTTTAAAATTACGATTATTTCATATTGATTTTAAACGGAAAATTATTGATCTAACCTTAAATCACCGTTAAAACAATTTTGTTATAAACGTTAATTTTCATTTTCAATCGACATGGCTATAACTTTAATTTCAAATAAGTTTTATGTTAAGTAATCATTTAAATCATTGAATTAAAATGAAATGCATTTTACATACGATGGTATTTAATTAGTGTATAAGTAAAGTAAAGTTTGAAGCTGTTGTGGTTGCAGTGGTTAGCGCGTGGACTATCATGCAGGTGACACGAGTTCAAATCTTGGGAGGGGCAGTCAGCTACAACCAAAGTTTTCTGATGACTATCACGCAAGTAAAATAATTAATAGAATAGCTGCATTAAAGTAATTTTATATCAGCTTGATATAACTCATTCAGCGTGATTCTTCGAGTTGTTTCAATAATCAATTCACGTTGTTTCAACTTGAAATAACTTTGATGATTCTTCGTGTTGTTCCAATATCAAATTCACGTTGTTTCAACTCGAAGTTACTTTGATTCAATATGAGTTTTCGTATTATTTCAGTATCAACTTCATTTTGATTTAACTGTACTGGAATATTAAATCAACATGAAATACAGTTAATTCAAAAGGATACATTTTCTTTCAAGATTATTATAAATCATGTTGATTTAACATGAAACACTTATGAAGCAAAATCACTACTGGAAAATGTTAAAGTAACCTGGTTTTCGACGATTTTACATGGAAATTTTTCTGTGTGTTAGGACCAAGTCTAAAACATGGTGTTGACAACCGATATATTGTGGTGGAGGAAGATCACTTAGTTTATAATGGTCTTTTAGTAGCTTACCAATACCGTTTTTGTGACCAGTGTTTTCACCCATTGTGTGGCAAATGATAATTTTTATGGATTTCCATAAATGAAATTTGTTTAGCGTTTCTTTAATACCATCAAATATTGTAAGGGCTTTTTCATTTTCCAAAGCCAGCACTGATAATTTTATTTCTTTGTGTTCGTTTTTTAGAACTATGACCTGAAGCTCTTTACTGCCAATTGTTTTGCCGTCGAAATGCAAGAACCAAGCAGGAAAAAATGTTCACGGGAACTTCACGATAGCAATTTTCCCTCGAAGGGAAATGAAAATTTCATGGGAACATAAATTTCACTTGTTATTCGCGATAGGGGTAAATATCTGGAATATTTCTCCCCATCGTTGTGCTGTCTTTAAATTTGGTCAACGCCTTTATCCACTTCTTAGCATTTTTCAAAACACATAAACGACTGCTTTTAAAACCCATTATTTTGAAGTATTAAACACAAACACGGAATATTAATAACACGTTATTATACAATATTCAACAAAAAACTATAAGATAATAATATTTTTTGAATAGGTATTTTCCATTAAATATCTTGATTAAAAATGAATAGGGCAATTCTCTAATAATTTAATAAAAAAAAAGGTAGTTTTTGGCTAAATTTGTAAGTACTAATAAAAATACAAAAAAATAATTTTCCAACTTTACCGCGTTATGTGGGTGACTGACGTTTTTTTGAAAACCGTGAAAAATTAATATCTTTTTTTAATAGTTTTCAATGGACTATTCGACTATGCTAGGGCCATTCTGATATTTGCAAAAAATGGGAATAAGTTATACCCTAATGTACATACATATCGCTCTATTAATGTGACAGCCATATCTCAAAACACCATAATTTTCAAGTTAATAAACGTGTTCATTAATTAATACCCTCTTTATGCGTAAACCACTTTTTAAAAATAAATCTTAATCTAAGTCAAAGTTATAACCGCTAAAAATCTAATAACAGCCATATCTATGGTAAAATTGTTAAAACTTTAGATCAGGGTACGGACTTGCACACACATGTGCGCCACATACACACGTGCCAAAAATAAGCACACAAAAAATGTCGCACACGAACACGAGTAAGTGCCATTTTTTGTGTGCTTACTTTTGGCACGTGTACGTGTGCCAATCAAACTGGCACACGTACATGTGCGTGTGCTTAAAGATAGAAATTATGTGGCACTTGCACGTGTGCATGTGCCAAATTTAGGCACGTGTGCGGCACACTCACTTATACTAAAGAAAGAAAAACAATGCCAGCAGCGTTGCCGTTTTGCTTATTTTTATAAATTATATTTTTACGCTTTTTAACCGACTTCAAAAAAGGAGAAGGTTAGCAATTCGTGAGTATTATTTTTACTTTTCTTTATGTTTGTACACGCATAAATCTGTCATTTGTGAACCGATTTTCAAAATTCTTTTTTGTTTGTTGAAAGCCTTTACTTTTAATTTGGTCCCAAAAATCGGGGGGCTAATTTGCCCCCTCCCCAACATTTTGATTATCACATAATTCCTTTATTTATGCACCGATTTTCAAAAAATCGGGTGACAAACTTGCCCCCCAGATATTGCTTATCGCATAACTCAGTCATTTATGCACCGATTTTCAAAATTCCTTTTTTTTTTATTTGAGAGGCTTTGCTTGCAGTTTGGTCCGATAATTTTGTTTCGATAATCGGAGGGGAAATTTGCTCCCCCTTGTATAACTCTGTCATATGTCAACCGATTTTTAAAATTCTTTTTTTTTGTTTGAAAGCCTTTGCTTTTAGTTTCGTTCAATAACGAGGCAGTAGATGGCCGTAATGGGGGCCATTGCATTGCAGCAATAAAGGAGGAATATAATTCGCTTATAAAAATCAACACATGGCGCCTAATAAGTTTACCAAAAGATAAAAACTTGATAGGATGCAAGTGGGTCTACAAATTAAAGGTATTAGGCCCGGCTAGTGGCCCAAGGTTTCAGCCAAAAATATGGGGTCGATTATGACCATGTATTCGCTCCAGTCGCAAAACACGCCACCTTTACAATTCTTCTTTCGCTCGCCGCTACTAGAAAAATGAATATATTTCACTTCGATACAAAAACCGCATTTTTAAATGGCGAACAAAAGGAAATTTATATGCGGCAACCTCCAGGTTTGTCGATGAAAACAACGCCGAAAAGGTATGTTTATTGAAAAGCAGTCAGCACGCGTATGGAATAAGACCTTACACAACATATTCCTTAAAGCTAACTTAAAACAAAGTAAGGCTGACAATTTCTTGTACATATACGCAAACTGTCTGTTTATATTAGTCTATGCCGACGACATACTATTAGTTATTTCAGACAATAATATTGAAGCTGATCGTATGAAACACATTTTAAGAAAAAACCTTTGGTATCAAAGTATCCAAACAAAATGGTACTTATTTAATAGATCAGACAAAATATGTTATGGAAGTAATAAAAAAATTTGAGCTACAAGACTCAAAGGATTCGTTTACACCTACAAGCCATTCGTACCATAAAGAGCCACAAGGCGATAAATTGCCATGTAATGATAAATATCGAGCTGCAATTGGCAGCCTGTTGTACATTTTAACCAATACACGACCCGACATTTCGGCTGCTGTTAGTATTCTTTCCCAGAAAATTTAAAATCCAACACAAACTGATTGGAATGAAGTTAAAAGGTTAACAGCCACATTCATAAAAATTCTTATTTTAGGTTTAAGACACAATTGTTATTGAACAGTTTCACGCTAAAAAATGTTTAATATAAAATTGCATTCATAAACACTGCAATAGACTTTGTGTGTTGAAGGAATTTTAGATTTCGATACTGGCAACACCACCATGTTTTGTAATTAGTGTTGCAATAAAAATAATAGTATTACGTCCGGATATTGATATAAACGAATAGCTTTTTATTGTTTTCATGTAAGTTAAGAGTTTTTGAACTCTATAATATATTTCTCAACTTATTTGATACAAGTTTTCTATGTAGTAAAAGCAAAAAAGAGAAATGATTACAAAAAAATTCACACGACTCTTTAAATCATGTATGGAAAAGTTACTCGAATAACGAGCCTATTTGCATTTGTGTTGATTGTTTCTACATGGCTAACATTCCTTTTTTGCTTTTATATGTTTTGATATGAATTTATTGAAGGTTTATAGTAGGTGCATACCATCTTTAAACCTATTTTAAAGTTTTCATGTAATATACATTTATGAATGCAATTTATGAAATTTTGCTTAAAAGTAGTTTATTGCCTTGTTTTAAATATATATGAATATGGCTGTAATTAGATATCTCAAAGGAACATCAAGATTGAAACTTAAACTTGGAAATATGTCAACAGCTAGTGATCTCATCGGATACGCCAAACACGTAAGTCAAATACTGGCTATGTTTTCCTATTAAACTGCGTCGCACTCTCATCTACTGAGGCAGAATTTATTGCCTTATCTGAGGCCTGTAAGGAAGCAGTATGGATTCAACGCGTGCTTCAAGATCTTAACTGGGACTGCAAACAACCAACAACTATATTTGAGGATAACCAAAGTGCCATTAAATTGACAGCAGAAGAAAAGTTAAGCAATCGTTCAAAGCATATCGATACAAAAACATAATTTGTAAAATATTACATAGATAAACAACTAATTACGGTGCAATTCTGCCCAACTGAAGAAATGCTAGCTGACTTATTCACTAAAGCTCTACCAGAGGATAAATTTATTTTGTTGAGAAATAAATTAAATTTAACCTAACATGAAATTGTAAATTACGGAGGAGATTGTTGTACACTTTCGCGTTTATTTTACAACATTGTTTTTCATTCTTGTCAACACTAAATCTGCAACTTATTAACTTCCTTTTTGCTTTTCACTTACTTCCTTTTTTGTTAACCTCGTGAATAAATCTTGTTCTGCTACTATAAATTGTAAATTAATAATTTGTATAAATAAAGCTATATATTGAATTGTAAATACAACGTGTTCTAATTCTTTTTCTCTAATAGTTATTTATTAAACAATTGGTAAAACTATTAAAAACAAAAAACTGACAAAAAATTACTTTTATGGCGAATATTGCGCATTTGCGTCATTTTCGCGATTTTTCCGAATTTTTTGCATTCCGTACAATTTTAGTTATTTTTAATAAATTTTAAGGCTTGTTTGCACTTTTGCAGATTTTCGCGAAGAAAAGTGCTTTTTAATCCAGTTTTTCGATTTTTAATCACTTTTCTATATATTTAATGCTAGCAAGTTTTTGCGAATTTTCCTAATTTTCCCAATTTTTTCATAGTGTTTTGCATTCCATACAATTTTAGACATTTTTACGAAGTTTTAGGGTTTGTTTGCAATTTTACACGAATTGTCGATTTTTCGCGACAAAAGTAGTATTTTAGCCACTTTTTGGCTTTATAACAGTTCTATCGGTTTTAAATCACTATCAGACTTTTCCATGTTTTTAATGTTAACCAGTTTTTGCAAATTTTCGTAATTTTCGCGATGTTTTTATAGTTTGTTGCATTCCATACAATTTTAGCTATTTTTAAGCAATTTAGTTAGGGCTTGTAAAAAAATAATAACTTTTATTTCTGCTCGGAAATATACATATAAATCAGAAAATAATTGTTATAATTATTTCTGCAAAAAAAAAAATAAATAAATAAAAATCAGATCTGCCTCTGTTTTTTAATTTTGTTTGGTTTTGCTCTTGGAATATGCCACTGTTTGACGCTCTCTACGTAAAAATTTATTTTTTTGTAGATATCTGCGTCTTAAAAGTTGCGATACTTATTAAATAAATAGTAACATGTTTTATTAATATGACGAAACGAATCGACAAATCCTAGCATTAGTATGAAATTTGTTAGTAAATATGTTTTAATAGTTGTACGTTATTTTATTAATTTAGTATATTCTATTTTTATAAAACGTTAACCTAATATCTTCTTATATTTTATTCTCTAGGGAGCTGGGAATCTTAGCTTTAATGCAATTCCACCAACAGAACTGCCGAAGATACTTCCACTTGTATTAGATTTATTTTCTAAAGCGTTAACTACTGAAGTACATGAAAAAGTCATATGCTTTATCCTAGAAATGTTTAGTCTTTGGACAATGAAATGTATGAATTCTTCACATAACTTTGTAATTGACATATTTAAGAAAGGCCTTGAACTTAAAACCACTACACCACAAGTTCGTTTGTCATATTTGCAATGGCTGCTCGCGTGCATTGATAAATTTTATTTAACAAATGACAGTAATCTAACAGCGATGTTGCTAAAAATATTTGAAAAAGCATTGCATAACGCATCTAACACAACATTAGTGTCAGAAGCAGTTTGTGCCACATGCATATTGCTGAAAACTGAAGGAGCAGCAAATAACGATAACTTACATAACTTTTGGAGTGTCATTCTTGACATAAATAGATCTATTTTTTTAACAGAACGCTTTATAAACACAGCTCCTGCAGATGTTTTATGCTATATTGTTCTTATGGCAGAAAGAATGTTAAGAAATCATTTTACATCAATTAAAGGAAATTTTAACTTATTATATAAAACATTTGCTCAAGCCATTACATCATCTTCTGAAAAAGTGAGAAACTATGTAAATACTTTGCTGCCTAAAATAATCGAATCGGATAATGGTGCTACGTATGCTAAAAATATTGTTTTTGAACTTGAGAATAAATTGAAATGCATTGATGTGGAATTAGAGTCCGATGACTGTGGTTCGCTTTCTAAATCAATTGTCACAACACTTCGCATACTCTGTGATATTAAAAACATTTCCACTACTGATGCGCAAGCATTGGCGTTGCAACTATTAATCGTATGCCATCATCATTTACTTTCTTGTACCGACTCAAAATTATGGGAAAGTATACTAAAAAGGCAACTAAATTTAGAAATATGTCAACTCTTTGCTATGCAATCGGAAAAAGTAATCGATATGATAGTAGACAATTTTGAAATAAACAAGACTTATGAAAATGCAGTTGCAACTTTATCTTATTTGTGTCCAGATCAATTTTTGCCACTGCTAATAAATAAGGTCTCATTATATCTTAATGACCCATCACTAATTAATGTAACAAATGAGGAATATTATACATTTTTAACACCCGAAGGAGAATTATATGATAAAATTGTTATACCCAACAATAGTGATTTATATACTACAACTGGATTAAAGAGAGAAAACAAAGTATATAGTTACAAGGAGCAAATAGAAGAGCTGCAACTCCGAAGGGAAATAGAGGAAAAAAAACGTAAAGAAGGAAAATTAAAACCTCCTCAATTGTCGTCTAAGCAGAAAGAAGCGATAAAAAGCCAAACTGAAAAAGAGCAATTAATAAGGATACGATTGAAAGAGTCAAGTTTGAAATTGAATCGTGCAAGTAAAATGATAGAGTCATCTTGTAATGGGAATGCAAAGCTGTGTTCTCTTTATTTTCCCGTACTGTTAAATGATATATTAGAAGCGCTGAAGTCGCCATTAGCGGCGAAAATAATGTCTCAGTTATACTATAGACTAAGACAAATCTGGTTTGACGATTCCGATTTGGGTTCAAAACTAGCGATAACAACAATAAGGTTGAATTCCCCGCGTTGTGATATTAATGAAGAATGGTTAAAAAGTGACTTAAGAATGGAGGTTTTTGACACGATGCATCTATTAAAAGAAGCTACGATTGACAAGAATTGTACAATGTCCAGTCCAGCTTTTTCATATATTTTTGAGTTCCTAAAACTGGCGCTAGTGTCGAAAACTCTTATTATAGATGAACATGAATTAATGACTGTAGGAATAAAAATTATAGAGCAACATGCTCAGACAAGAGGCGATACTGCTGACGGAGACCTGGATGACTTTAAGCACCCAAAATATTTGCCAAGAATTGAAATGTTTAAATTTTTGATTCATTTTATAAGCATAAATTCTGGTCGAGCTCAGACACATGCCGTCGCAGCACTAATTCAAGTTGCAAAATGTAGCTCTGGAGAAGATTTTTGTGCTTTAGCAACACACGATGAATTAAATATATTTTTAAATTCCCTAGAAAGTGGCCAAGAAGTTATCAGAGATGTTTCATTGCGCGTTCTTTTGATTTTATCAAAAACAATTTATAAAGAAAGTAAAAAGAATGTTCGATATTCTGACTATATTACACAACGTCTATGGATAGCAAAGTTTGATATTTCAAATGTCAACCGAAATATTGCAGAAGAACTTTGGAAAACCCTTAAAATGAACTATCCATTACCTGAAAATTTATTGTCTGATGTAATACATTGCGAAATGTGTATACAACAATCTGCAGCAACATCATTAGTACCACTATTAATGGATAATCGTTCAAGCGCCAAACACATTTTAAAAAAACTACTGACTATATATAATGAAAAACTTTCAATGATTCCACCCAGAGTAGATGAGTTTGACCGTGAGATAGAACCTGCAATGGATCAGTGGATACCTCGTAGAGGAATAGCTATAGCAATATCGAAGATTTCTCAGTTCTTCTCTGTAGATGATGTAAATCATGTTATGCAATTCATGGTATCGGCTGGTTTGGGAGACCGCGAAGAAATTGTACATAAAGAAATGCTTGCTTCATCGCTTACTATTGTAGATTTACATGGCAAGGATACTATTATGACGCTTTTGCCAGTTTTTGAAGATTTCTTGGATAAAGCTCCAAAGTCGCAAAATTTTGATAACATAAGGCAAGCCGTTGTTATATTAATGGGCTCGTTAGCACGCCACTTCGAAAAAGATGATAAACGAATAGAGCCTATAGTGAGAAGACTTTTAGCCGCTCTTTCTACTCCATCACAGCAGGTCCAAGAGGCAGTGGCAAATTGTCTACCCCATTTGATGCCTTCGGTAAAAGAAGAAGCTCCTGTCATGATTAAACGTCTTTTGCAGTCACTCGTTAAGTCTGAAAAGTATGGCGAACGCAGAGGTGCAGCATACGGTATTGCCGGTATCGTAAAAGGCCTTGGAATTTTATCTTTAAAACAGTTTGATATTATGTCAAAGCTTACAACATACATTCAAGAAAAGAAGAATTATAAATCAAGAGAGGGGGCACTGTTTGCTTTTGAAATTCTTTGCACCACTCTTGGACGCCTTTTTGAGCCATATATTGTTCATGTACTACCTCATTTATTACAATGTTTTGGTGATTCTTCCCAGTATGTTCGACAGGCTGCAGATGATACCGCTAAAGTAGTTATGGCAAAATTATCTGCTCATGGAGTTAAGCTAGTATTACCATCATTGCTTGAAGCTCTTGATGAAGACTCGTGGCGTACAAAAACTGCATCTGTTGAACTGCTTGGGGCAATGGCCTATTGCGCACCAAAACAACTTTCATCTTGTTTACCATCAATAGTTCCAAAGTTAATAGAGGTTTTGGGAGACTCACATACTAAAGTGCAAGAAGCCGGAGCTGATGCGCTTAAAGTAATAGGATCTGTTATAAAAAATCCTGAAATACAGGCTATTGTTCCCGTATTATTGAAAGCTCTAGAAGATCCATCTAAAAACACTTCTACCTGTCTTCAAAGCCTGTTACAAACGAAATTTGTGCATTTTATTGACGCACCATCTCTTGCATTGATAATGCCTGTTGTACAAAGAGCGTTCATGGATCGGTCTACGGAGACGCGAAAAATGGCTGCACAAATTATAGGAAACATGTATTCTTTGACTGATCAAAAGGACCTAACTCCATATCTTCCAAATATTATCCCAGGTCTTAAGATGTCACTATTAGATCCCGTTCCTGAAGTAAGGGCAGTTTCAGCACGCGCTTTAGGTGCCATGGTAAAAGGAATGGGAGAATCTTCTTTTGAAGATTTACTTCCATGGTTAATGCAAACTCTTACTTCTGAATCCAGTAGCGTTGATAGAAGTGGTGCCGCTCAAGGCCTTTCAGAAGTAGTTGGTGGTCTTGGAGTTGAAAAATTACATAAACTTATGCCAGAAATTATTGTCACAGCAGAGAGAAGTGACATTGCTCCTCACGTAAAAGACGGATACATAATGATGTTCATATATATGCCCGGTGCTTTTCCACAAGATTTTACTCCCTATATTGGTCAAATAATTAATCCTATTCTTAAGGCACTTGCAGATGAAAACGAATATGTCCGTGATACTGCTTTAAAGGCAGGACAAAGAATTGTCAATCTATATGCTGAAAGTGCTGTTGCTCTATTATTGCCAGAATTAGAAAAAGGTTTATTTGATTATAATTGGCGTATTCGTTTCAGTTCGGTACAATTACTAGGAGATTTGTTGTACCGCATATCAGGTGTTTCCGGAAAAATGACAACAGAAACTGCAAGTGAAGATGACAACTTTGGCACCGAGCAATCACATACTGCTATTATAAGATTCTTGGGTAATGAGCGACGTAACCGCGTTCTTTCTGGCTTGTATATGGGCCGAAGTGACGTATCTTTAATGGTTCGTCAATCAGCACTTCATGTTTGGAAAGTAGTAGTCACGAACACACCCCGAACTCTTAGGGAAATATTACCTACTCTTTTTGGTTTGTTATTAGGATGCTTAGCAAGCACTAGTTACGACAAACGTCAAGTTGCAGCTAGAACACTCGGTGACTTAGTTCGAAAGCTTGGAGAAAGGGTTTTGCCTGAAATAATACCAATCTTAGAAAGAGGCCTTAATTCTGAGCAACCAGATCAACGTCAAGGTGTTTGTATTGGGCTTTCAGAGATAATGGTATCAACGTCTAAGGAAATGGTTCTCTCGTTTGTTCATAGCTTGGTTCCAACTGTGAGAAAAGCTTTATCAGATCCTTTACCAGAAGTTCGAGAAGCAGCCGCAAAAACATTTGAAGCACTTCATACCACAGTAGGATCAAGAGCTCTTGATGACATACTACCATCGATGTTAGAAGGACTATCTGACCCAGATACAGAAGTTGCAGAAAATACATTAGATGGCTTACGTCAAGTAATGACCATTAAGTCAAGAGTGGTGTTGCCATACTTAGTTCCCCAATTAACTGCTCCCCCCGTAAACACGAAAGCCCTGTCAATATTAGTATCTGTTGCTGGAGAAGCTCTTACAAAGTATTTGCCAAAAATACTTTTCGCCTTATTGCAAACTCTTTCAGATGCACAAGGCACAGCAAACGAGCAGCAAGAACTTGAATATTGTCAAGCGGTGATTTTGTCGGTATCTGATGAAGTTGGTATTCGAACCATAATGGACACATTGATGGCATCTTCAAAGTCTGAAAATGTATCTACGCGTAAATCTTCTGCAAGTTTATTATCAGCATTTTGTATGCATACGCCTGGCGATTATACGCAATATGTGCCGCAGTTGTTAAGATGTCTTCTAAGACTTATGGCAGAAAAAGACCGCGATATATTACAAAGATCTTGGGATGCTCTTAATGCTGTTATAAAAGGATTAGACACATCTCACCAAATTGCTTATGTATCCGATGTACGCCAAGCTGTACGGTTTGCATCTAGTGACTGTAAGGAATTCGAACTGCCAGGATTTTGTTTACCGAAAGGAATAACACCATTATTACCCGTGTTTCGTGAAGCCATTTTAAATGGTCTTCCAGAAGAGAAAGAAAATGCAGCTCAAGGCTTAGGCGAAATAATTTCTATAACGAGCGCACAGTCACTACAACCGTCTGTTGTACATATAACTGGCCCACTTATTAGAATTTTAGGTGACAGATTTAATGCGGGAGTAAAGGCAGCGGTTTTGGAAACTTTAGCAATACTTCTTCACAAAGTTGGAGTGATGCTAAAACAATTTTTGCCACAACTGCAAACCACATTTTTGAAAGCTTTACACGACCAAAATAGATTAGTTCGTTTGAAAGCTGGACAAGCCTTATCTGAATTAGTAATAATACACACTCGTGCTGATCCTCTTTTTAATGAGATTCACAACAGTATAAAATCAAGTGAAGATTCAGCTATTCGAGAAACTATGTTACAAGCTCTTCGTAGTGTAATAACTCCGGCCGGATACAAGATGTCAGAACCATTAAAAAAGCAGATATGTGGGACATTGATCAGTTTGATTGGACATCATGAGGACGTTACACGAAGTGCTGCTGGTGGCTGTCTTGGAGCTTTGCTGAAATATTTACCGTCTATCCAAGTAAAAGATATTCTCCATAATCATATATTGCTAGACGATAATGAAGATTCTCCTATAAAACATGGCCGAACAATCGTTTTATTTGTTGCTCTAAAAGAAAGCGCTGAAGTAATACTTAGTGATGATCATGAAGAATCGATAATAAAATGTCTTATATCATATATTTCGTCAGATAAAATTCCGATAGCTAGTAATGGTATACGAGGTGCAACATTTTTAATAGAATTTAGGATGGCAACAAAGAAATATGCATCGCCACAAATTGTTAATGCGTTTGCACGAGCAATGAATCATAACAGTAATGAAATTAAACAATTAGTTGCAAAAAGCTGCAACCACATTGCAAAAATTCTTAGTCCTGATCAAGTTTCTCCCTACCTCATAAAATATTTAATACCAATGCTAGTAAATGGAACAAAAGAGAAAAATGGTTATGTCAAATCTAACTCAGAAATCGCATTAATATCTTTATTGCGTTTAAGAGAAAATGAACAAAATTTCAATAATGTTTGTAAAATTTTGGATACAGGTGCTCGCGATTCTTTATGTGAAGTAGTAAGTAAAGTGTTAAGAAAAGCTGCAATTCAACCTGTTGGAAAAGACGAAGAATTAGACGACAGTCTTTTAATTTATTAATTACAATAAAGCTATGTGTTTCTTGAAGTTATCTTAATAAAAATGTCCGTTGTAATAATCCACTTTCAAATAAAATATATATATATATTTTAGTTTATTATTGGGACTAGATTGCTTTCTTGCTTTTTTAATCCTTCTTTTGCATGAAACTGATTTTAAAACGCTAACAACAAGGTTGGCCTGGAGTGAATTTTATATATATATATATATATATATATATATATATATATATATATATATATATATATATATATATATATATATATATATATATATATATATATATATATATATATATATATATATATATATATATATATATATATATATATATATATATATATATATATATATATATATATATATATATATATATATATATATATATATATATATATATATATATATATATATATATATATATATATATATATATATATATATAGATATATATATATATATATATATATATATATATATATATATATATATATATATATATATATATATATATATATATAAAATATATATATATATATATATATATATATATATATATATATATATATATATATATATATATATATAAAATATATATATATATATATATATATATATATATATATATATATATATATATATATATATATATATGCACAGCGATGTTTTTGCAGTTGGGGTTGTGATATAGTAGGTAGTACGGGGTAATTTGTACAACTCACGGTCGTACCGCGTTATTTAAACCAGCCTTGAAGTTAGTTTAAGGTCGCTTTCGTTCGCAGTCGTATTTTGCAATTTTTTTTTTTAGTTTTTTCTATACCTCTATATTTATTTATTAATACAATAATAACCTTTTCTCGATATATATGCTTTAACTATTATATAAATCGATTTTAAAATCAATATTGTGCTTGTGGCGCTACCATACTTAACCTTATAAGTTCCCGTTTTTTTTACGGCGTTAGCAAATTATGGTGGTTGGCCGCTTTGTACCTTGTTGGTCTTAACGGCGCTCAAAAGTATCTAGTGGGGTACTCTGATGAATTCAAGGCGTATTGATACAAGGTGGTCTTATTAGGAAATATTAACAACAGCTGACTTTACCAAAGTGTCAAACTCTATGTAAAAAAACTAAACAACAACATTTTATGCATGCATTTATCAGGACAGATTGGTAAAGTCCAGTTGTTGTTGCACTAATAAGGCCACTTGGTATTAATACACTTTGGAAGAATTTTTGTACGTAGCCTGACAGGTTACAACATTAAGACTATTACATGAAAAAAACAGCAGGTTTTATTGTTTTGAATCTATCTGAACTATCTCTTTCATATTATGGTAGAAATTGAACATTTTTGGAAATTCAAATGCTAAGGGGGTAAGAACGGGTAGATTCGGTAGTTTTATATCTCCGTATCTAACTAAGGCAGACATAAAATTCCAAACAAAAGCATAATAAGATCAAAAAATAATCGTAATGTGTTCGCTACTTTTTTGAAATTTGTACATGTAGGTGCCGAAAAAGGGTAAACATATAATTTTGGTACCATTTTGTTAACCCGGGATCTCCTAAAATACTAAAAGTAAAAATAAAATTTATATGCATTCTTCTCTCCTTGAAAAGCCCGCAAATGTGCTTTGGTACTTTTTAGAAATTTGAATATATAGAGGGTAAAATTGGGAGTTATTTTTGGTACTTTTTCCTGTATAGCTAATTGTTATATACTTTGAAAGTGCGTCGGCCGCCCTCCCGTGTACAGATCCACTAAAAAGGGATTTTCGGAAATTCACATGCTAAGGGGTAAAAACAGGAAAATTCGGTAACTTTATATCTCCGGGTCTAACTAAGGCACACATAAAATTCCCAAAACAGTATAATAAGAAAATAATAAACGGACAGATGCTTAGTACTTTTTTGAAATTTGTACATTTAAGGGCCGAAAAAGGGTAAAAATATAATTTTGGTACCTTTTTGTTAACCCTTTTATCTCCTAAAATACTAAAGATAGAAATGAAATTTAAGTGGCATTCTTCTCTCCTTAACAAGCCCCCAAATGTGATTTGTTCCTTTTTAGAACTTCGAATATATAGAGGGTAAAATTGGGAGTTCTTTTTGGTACTTTTTCCTGTGCATCAATTTGTTATGTAATTTGAATGTGTGTCGGCCGCCCTCCCAATAAATAGATCCCTGAAGGGATTTTTAAGAATTCAAATGCTAAAGGGGTAAATTCGGTAACTTCATATGTCTGGATCTAACTACGGTTGACAACAAATTCCATAAACAGCATAATAAGATCAAAAAATAAGCGGACAGGTGTCTGGTACTTTTTTGAAATTTGTCCATTTAGGGGCCGAAAAGGGGTAAAAATATAATTTGGTACCTCTTTGTTAAACCGTTATATCCTAAAATACTATAGATAGAAATGAAACTTAAAATGTATTCTTCTCTCCTTAAGAAGCCCTCAAATGTGCTTTGGTACTTTTTAGAAATTCGAATATATTAGGGGTAATTTTGGGAGTTATTTTTGGTTTTTTTTTTCCTGCACAGCTATTTGTTACGTACTTTGAATGTACGTCGGCCGCCCTCCCAATGTGTAGACCCACTAAGAAGGGATTTTTGGAAATTCAAATGCAAAGCGGACAAAAAGGGGTAAAAATGTGTAAATTCGGTAATTTGATATCCGGATCTAACTAAGGCAGGCATAAAATTCCAAAAACAGCATAAGATTAAAAAATAAGCAGACAAGTGTTTGGTACTTTTTGGAAATTAGTATGTTTAGGAGCCCAAAAAGGGTGAAAATATAGTTTTGGTACCTTTTTGTTAACCCGTTATCTCCTAAAATACTACAGATAGAAATGAAACTTAAAATGTATTCTTCTATCCTTAAGAAGCCCTCAAATGTGCCTTGGTACTTTTTAGAAATTCGAATGTATAAATGGTAAAATTGGGAATTCTTTTTGGTACTTTTTTCTGTACATCTATTTGTTATGTAATTTGAAAGTACGTCGGCCGCCCTCCCGATGTACAGATCCACTAAAAAGGGATTTTTGTAAATTCAAATACTTAGGTGACCAAAAGGGGTAAAAATGGGTAAATTGTTTAGTTTTATATCTCCGGATCTAACTAAGGCAGACATAGAATTCCAAAAACAGCATAATAAGATTAAAAAATAAGCGGATGTGTTTGGTACTTTTTTGAAATTTGTATGTTTAGGACCCTAAAAATGGTGCAAATATAGTTTTGGTACCGTTTTGTTAACCCGTTATCTCCTAAAATACTACAGATAGAAATGAAACTTAAAATGTATACTCTCCTTAAGAAGCCCTCAAATGTGCCTTGGTACTTTTTAGAAATTCAAATGTATAAACGATAACATTGGGAGTTCGTTTTGGTACTTTCTTCTGTACATTTATTTGTTATGCAATTTGAATGTGCGTCGGCCGCGCTCACAATAAATAGATCCACTAAGGGATTTTTAAGAATGCAAATGCTAATGGGGCAAGAAGGGGTAAATTCGGTAACTTTATATGTCCGGATCTAACTAACAGTTTCCTACAATACTAAAGATAGAAATGAAATTTATAATTTATTCTTCTCCCTTAAGAAGGCCCCAAATGTGATTTGTTCCTCTTTAGAAATTCGAATATATAAAGGGTAAAATTTGGAGTTCTGTTTGGTACTTTTTCCCGTACAGCTATTTGTTATGTACATTGAATGTGCGTCGGTCGCCCTCCCGATGTATAGATTCACTAAGAAGGGATTTTTGGAAATTCAAATGCTAAGAGGTAAAAACGGGTAAATTCGGTAACTTTATATCTCCGGATCTAACTAAGGTAGACATAAAATTCCAAAAACAGCATAATAAGGTTAAAAAATAAGCAGACAGGTGTTTGAAATTTTTTTTTGAAATTTGTACATTTAGGGGCCGAAAAAGGGTAAAAATATAATTTTGGTACCTTTTTGTTAACCCGTTATCTCCTCAAATAATAAATATAGAAATGAAATTTAAAATGTATTCTTCTCTCCTTAAGAAGCCCTAAAATGTGCTTTGGTGCTTTTTAGAAATTCGAATTTTGGGAGTTATTTTTGGTACTTTTCCCTGTACAGCTATTTGTTACGTACTTTGAATGTACGTCGGCCGCCCTCCCGAAGTGTAGATCCACTAAGAAGGGATTTTTGAAATTCAAGTGCAAAGGGGGCAAAAATGGGTAAATTCGGTAATTTTGTATTGTTGACATCAAATTCCAAAAACAGCATAATAAAATCAAAAAATAAGCGGACAGGTGATTGGTACTCTTTTGCATTTTGTACATTCAGGGACCGAATAAGGGTAAAAATGCGATTTTGGTACCTTTTTGTTAACCCGTTATGTCCTAAAATACTAAATGTAAAATTTTTTACCTTTATTAATTACCGACGCTATTTTTTGGTACTTAATTGCCGAAGACAGGTCACGGAGAAGTTGCTGAAAATCTGTATGTAACCTGAATAGTTACTTAACAAACATATGTATATCGTCACCTAAAATCCAAAAGGCTGTAAGCGACAAAAATCTCAAAATAATTTTTTTTTGATTGTGATATAATTAACCAAAATACATCTTTCATTAAAATTTTACTCGTATAACCGTATACTCCGCATTGGTTTTCTAAGACTGATTTTAAAATTTGGCTACTAAGAATCAAATGGTCTGAAATTTATAGTTTTTTCCTTCTTATCTAATAAAAATGAAGTGTACTTACGGCTTTTTGGATATTAGATGACGATATGTAGGTATCCCTACAAGAAATTGCTAACTGAAACTAATACCCAAACAATTTTTTTACTAATACATATGCATGAATTTTGTCATTGATGATGGAGATATCCATCATCGTTGACGAATGTATTTTACAGTTGCATTTTTGAAATTTTTTGACGTGAAAAATTAAATTTCTCTAAATTTAAAATCAATGTTTGTATTGTTTGGCTTTTGGCACGGTTGGTTTTTGTGGCCGCATGCGGGCTGGTTTTGATTCCATGAATGATTTTGTTACTGTCCGAATCAGGGATTATGCAAGTATATCAAATAGCAATACACTCCAGAGGAATATGAACGTGGCATAGTGTTTGGTTATGATGGCCGATAAAAAAGCAAACGATTTGCTTACCTTTCTTCAACAATATTTTTGCAAAGTGGCATAGAAGTGTTTCTTTATACTCGTATGTTAGCTACACCCTTTGTTCTAAGGTAGGTCATTGCATTTTGCGGCTAGAATAGTGTAACTTGCATAATCAATGAAAAATATTTTACTTTTTAGATATTCAATGGCAATAAACTAGGTGCCCTTTTAGGCTGGTGGTTTGTTGAGAATTAAAAAGTGTTGCATCCTAATGTTAAGTTATTTGAATGCTATGTTTTGGTTATGTATAAGTTTCTTATATGCATGATCCAATAAGACAGGTCTGTGCAGGAGATCAACTGATGACAGCTGTTCCTTTGTTTTCATGCCGAGGTTATCAAACTTCATATAAAAAAAAACAAACAATATTTTTTATATATGGAGTTATTTTGACAATCACAGCAGGACGGCCATTTTGTTCTCCTGTATTATTGGATCCTGTATTATTGGATCATGCTTATATGTATATAAAATCAGTATGAAGAATTTATTGTGGAATAAATCGTGATTTATTTCAATTGGTATGTTCGTCAACAGTGACGAATATATGCATCAGGTTTGATTAGTCAACTATGACCAATATTTCCATCATGCTTGATTAGTCAGCAATGGCCTATATATCCATCAAGCTTGATTAGTCAGCTGTGACTAATATTTACATCAATACTGACTAGTAAAAATCATTAGAATGAGCAGTTCAGTTATATGTTCTATGGACGACAAAATTCATACCTTAGAGAAGGATGCAAAATCACACGTACACAAAAGTTTCCATCAGTTTTTTCTAATTGTTTCAAGAAAATGATAGAAACTTTGTTCTACGTGATGATGGATATTTCCATCAGCACTACCAGTCATATGATTGATCAAATGACTGTCACTGTTCTTGTAGGGATGTGATGGAAAACAATTGTTTTCCAAATAATTTCAATACGATTATTTTGAAAAGGTGTGATGAATTCCGACTTCGATCAGACTTCTGTAAAACTTTCCTGTGAATGATTCGTTCGACCGTGTAGGGTAGCCTTTACTAAAAACGTATCGTTGCTTTTGTTACGTACAAAAATCTACAGAAATTAGATTTTTACGTAGCAAATGTCAGACTAATGCCAAATGAATTACAATCCAATACTAACAGCTGACAAAATTGCTTGGGGTGATACGTTTTCTATAACTAACACCTAAAGTTGGGTGGCACTGAAAGTTCTAGCGTTAAGCGATACGTTTTTACTAAATAGACCTTTACTAACACACAAAAGAATCTACATATCGCACTTGTTTTACAACACCGACGGTATTTATTCATATCTACCAACTGTAAAATGTATTGTTCTGACCACTACTTCACAAAAAAACGAGTTGTGATCTTTTTCGTAATATAAAGATTCAAATTATTTGGAGTTGACTGTTTTCATATTCATAATACTCTTTTCAATGAAAACATCTTTAAATTTAATTGTTGTTCTTAAATTATACTTTACCTGAACAGAATAAGAAAAAGTCATTTTTGTTTGTACAATAAATTCAGTTTTAATGATAGCATTAACAATTTTATTGTTTTAAGTGGTGCTGTTTATTATAATCTTATACAGTATTTTGTACATGTTGGAATAGTAATTTGATTACTTAAGTCTTTGTTACATATCGTTAGCTAAAATGCAAAAAGGCGTACCAACAACAAAAATTTTACAGGGGAAGCATGTCAAGGCACGTAGTTTAATGGAATTAATAACAATCAATCAAAAACTCGATTTTGAATATTTTGTTAGTTACGCATTATTGCATTTTAGCTAACTATATATATGTAAATTTAAGAATACACTTAACAGTTTTATTACAACAATTTATTATAATCTTATACAATACTTTGCACATGTTAGAATAGTAATTTTATTACTTTGTCTTTTTGAGACATATAAGCTGTTTTCCTAAACACTTGTTGCTTTGTAGTAATACATTGAAACTTATTCATAAACATAACACTTAAAATTATGACAATGCGGTCTGTTCCTAAACGTATCAATTTCGTTGTGGATACGTATAGAAAAAAATACTCATGTTAGGTTAACTTACAAGGTTAGATAAATTCATTACTTCACAGAATTGAAGGTCACATTTTTAAAAATGTTAAAATCATTCTATTTTTTTTAATTTGATATAATTATATTATATAATAATATAAAAAAATTATTGGTTTATTACTTTATGTATTTTCAATACATACATAAGTATATTTGTAAATTTAGGAATACACTTAACTGATTTATTATAACTTATTATAATATTATCAATTTTATTGTTTTTAATATTTTTGTTTACAACTGTTATAATAAAGTCTTAATTTAGTAGCAATGCAAAATAAAAATTAAACCAATTAAAATTTTTAAAATTCAATATAAACTTTAAAAAACTAATACAGGCTTTGATTCAATTAAAGGTTAAATTGGAACTGAAGGTCACCTTTTAGACAATGTTAATTAAAAAATTGGGTGTATTAAACGTATCAATTTCGTTGTGGATACGTAAAGAAAAAATACTCATGTTAGGTTAACTTACAAGGTTAGATAAATTCATTACTTCACAGAATTGAAGGTCACATTTTTAAAAATGTTAAAATCATTCTATTTTTTTTAATTTGATATAATTATATTATATAATAATATAAAAAAATTATTGGTTTATTACTTTATGTATTTTCAATACATACATACGTATATTTGTAAATTTAGGAATACACTTAACTGATTTATTATAACTTATTATAATATCAATTTTATTGTTTTTAATATTTTTGTTTACAACTGTTATAATAAAGTCTTAATTTAGTAGCAATGCAAAATAAAAATTAAAATTTTTAAAATTCAATATAAACTTAAAAAAATAATACAGGCTTTGATTCAATTAAAGGTTAAATTGGAACTGAAGGTCACCTTTTAGACAATGTTAATTAAAAAATTGGGTGTATTAAACGTATCAATTTCGTTGTGGAAACGTATAGAATTTGATATAATTATATTACATAATAATATAAAAAAATTATTGGTTTATTACTTTATGTATTTTCAATACATACATAAGTATATTTAGGAATACACTTAGGGCCATTATTACAACTCAGCAGTAAAGTGGAAGATAGTTACTGGCATGATAAGCAGAAGTGATCGGTAAACTGACCTGCAACAATTTTTCATTATTACAACTTGCCTGTAAAATAAAAATTATCTTTTTCAAAGTATGGCTATACCAGAGCACAAGTGGCAACGTCATACATATGTGTTTACAATGGCACAGATAACAGGTACACACAAGTCTACAACAAGTATAAATTTGTTGTAGAAACTGCACTACAGTTGTCAAAAAATGTGGAAAGATGGATGGAATTATCAGCGCAGGTAGCTCTATAATGAAATGTCCAATACCTTAAAGAAGGGAAGCTCCATATAGTGACGAAATTGTGATAATTTAATCACTCCACTAAGTTTGCCGAGTAAGGTCATGTGTTCTAGTGAGTTCACCTGTTAGATACGTCTTGGTGTTTACTTGATAAAGAAGCAAGTATGGCAGCCTATGAAAATGTGTACCGATAAAAGTTAGCGGAAGAATGAACTTCCCAGTAAGTAATTCCACACTTTTAGGTTAAATTAAAGTTGTAATAATGAAAAACTGTTTATCCGTCCGATAAAATGCTAATTATAACTAAAGCCGAGTTGTAATAATGGCCCTTAACTGATTTATTATAACTTATTATAATATTATCAATTTTATTGTTTTTAATATTTTTGTTTACAACTGTTATAATAGTCTTAATTTAGCAGCAATGCAAAATAAAAATTAAACCAATTAAAATTTTTAAAATTCAATATAAACTTAAAAAAATAATACAGGCTTTGATTCAATTAAAGGTTAAATTGGAACTGAAGGTCACCTTTTAGACAATGTCACAGTAAAAACATTGTTTGAAGGACTCAGCTACAGCTACACTTGAAGAAGATGAACTAGAATTGTTGTTATATGTCATCGTAAGCTTATTCTTTAATTTTCGATGAACTCTTGCAATTTTGTTTGTATCGCCGTTGATTATCAATCCACGACTTAACTTGATCGGGAGTCCGACTTCCCAATATGGAGTAAGTGCTAATAGTATTCATGCACTGTGTCCTACTAGGAAGTTTTTCCAATTCATTCAACGGTCCAAAAGCATTATTTATAGCATCCCTCTCCTCTTGAGTCCATTTCCACCGTTTTGTATTTCCTCCGTTTTGTATGTAAAGGTAGGTGCCGCTTAATTTTTTACCGCCACCACTAGGTTGAGTCGGCGGCTCAATAATAGCCGCCAATTCTATCAAGCGCAATATAATTAACCATGCCTTTACACATGCTAATAAATCTTTCAAGTATCGCAGCATTTACACATGTAAGTGAAAGATAACGCTACGAAATAAGATTGTGTGACGTTAAAATTTAGAGACCACTCATGGTAGATATTTGTGATATTTTTTGTTATAACAATTAAAAATTAAATTTGTCACGTATGGATCGCTGTTGTTACTGCTATGACAGCGTTGTTAACACAATTGTTAGAACACCGATGTCTTAAAAACAAGAATTGTTGCCAACATGAAATAGACAACAACATGTATATAAATTTGCTATCTCTGCCGCACCACCATCTAATAATATGACTGGTGCTAACAAAACACCTCAAGAAATTTCCTTTTTTCTTTTTCCATAAAAACAAACAAGTTATACAGAAACCACTACATACTAAACTTGACAGCTTGTGTCCTATTTGTCAAGCTAAAAATTAATTTCTCTGTTCGCAATTTTATGCATGAACATCAATTATATATTTTACCGTTGGAATCTAATTCATGAATCATGCTAGAATTATTCGGATATATAATACATTATAATTTATGTATATTGAAACAAACGTCTATACCTGATTTATTTGTATCATGATAAATGGCAAATTCTATTTAGGAAAAACAGATAAGATAAAGCAGGTTATTTTTCAATATAAAGTTTGACATTTGTCATGATAAAAATTTATCACGTATAGACATAGGCTAAAGCAGGGCGAATTGATACCAGGTGGCCTTATTATTGTAAATGAACTTTACCAAAATGTCAAACTCTATGTAAAAAAACTAAATAAAAACTTTTTACGTATGCATTTCACATGACAGAAAGGTGAAGTCCAGTTCTAATTGTACTATAAGGTCACTTGGTATTAATACGCTTTGGGTTACAATGAAAGTCTTTCTCTAATAAATTTTTAAATGTAATTTTGCACTTTTGTAAAAAACTGTTTGCTGGGAACTATCAATGGAAATTCGTCGAGTCTATAGAAAATAATAAATTATATATAGATTAAGAGCTTCTTCCCAAAGATATTTCTAGTGACTACATATGGTCTAATTTAAAAACTGGACGAAGAGGAAATCTTCATAAATTAACTTCGTTTGTATTTTCGATTCCTATTAATAATGCGTTTGTAAAGAAAGAAAAATAATGTAATTTCCCGAATTAATGATAAGAATTAATTTTAATGAAAATTTAATTTTTTCAATATTTTTTTGCAAACAAATTAAAGTAAAGAAATACCAAATATATGTGGGAAAAAATAAAAATTCTTATGAAATAAAAAACAGGACCCATTTGGAAGTAAGTAATATAATCCAAATAAAGAAAAAAATTTTCAACTCGAATCGTAAATGGCAGAGCCCTGAAGGAACACATAAGAAATACAAACGAATTGATAATTTTCTCCTTTTTTTAAGTCGGATAATGAATATTTATTCTTTTGAATAGTTTTTGGCAGTTCGTTTTGGTAAATCAAGCTTTTTTTCTCTAATGTCAAGCTTTTTCAGAATTTGGATCTGGTCGCAGAGTAATGCATACAAAAATATTTTTCTTTATCTTACTCTACGTCTCCACCTAACCATAGACTACTAACTAGACCCGTCACTATACAACAACATTACGAATGGCTCGATTATCGATGGCAACCGAACTTCAGTTGCGTTGCCAGCCGGCAACTTAAAATTTGTGGTTGCTAGAAAAACACTAAAATGCAACTGAAATTGACAGTTTTCAGTTGCCATCCGCAATATGATTTTTAGCAACTGGCAACGCAACTGAAGTTCGGTTGCCATCAATAATCGAGCCAGAAGATTGTATGAGAGGGAACCCAAATCTTATTTTATAATGTGGTTTCTAATTTGACTATGTCCTTCATATTATCTTAGTAAGAGCACTTTGCATGTAAAAATGTACAACACATGACAACAGCCTCTTTTAGCTGTCAAAAGTGAGCATTCTGTTCCATATTATGTGCACCTAACTTGATATGCTGTTGTAACTTGAAATTATTACTGCGTTGTTAAAACAATTGCACTAACAACTATGTTATAACCTGTAAAAAGCATTAACTTGAGCGGTCTACACTTAACATTAACTTGAAGTTAATGTTAAGTTAGGTGTAGACTGCAAATTACTAAAATAATGCTTGAACAAAAATTATGAAAAAAACCATAAAAAAAGTAGAAGCGAAAATTAAAAAAAGCAATCGGGGGATTATTTTAAGCCGTTTTTGAGCCGGAAAACGATCGTCGGTGGCGGCTTCCATTAAGCCGATCTTAGCCGCAAGAAAAATCGGCGGCGGCGGCTGTGGAAATTAGTCGGCGGCTCGGCTTAGCCGCGACTCAGCCGTCTCGGCGCAAGTCTCTGCTGCGCAGCCGACAAAAATTTTATCCAGCCGTTTAGCGCACGGTGCAGTCATTTTAGCCGCTGACCATTTTACATTTTCAGCCGCCTTCGATAAAAATGCCCCGGCTCAATTTTCTTCGGGGAACATTTAATTAGAGATGGGCAAATGGATAAATATGTTTGGAAATCAATGTTAAAAAACCAGGCCGAAGAAATATGTTAGAACACAACCTATCAAATTTAATATACGTTTTTTTTTTGATAATTTGTTTGATTTTATGGAAAAAACGAATAAAGAAGGTTAATAAATAAATGTTTTAGATGTTTTTTAATTATTTGTACATTATTTATCTTCATATTCATAAAATTTTTACAAACAGACAAATAATAAAGTGAAATATATAAAAAAAATTTCAAAATGCAGCGGTAGATGGGCATTATTTTGTTTGAAAGTATTGTGCCATTTATCGCATAGTATATTGTATAATCGATGGCCCGCTTTACACAGCGTCTTCACAAAACATTAACTTTGGGAAAACGTCGGCAGAATAATAAAAACAAAATGTCGATTTTCTCTTAATCTTATACTAGGGGAAGACGTAATATTTATTTTCCTATAAGATTTCATTTTATGCAAATGCTCATCGAGTTAACATGCACTACTTTTGCATAATTAGTTATTTTATTTTTAAATTTTCACAACTTTTAATTTATAAATCAATTAAACACATTTATTCATTTATTTAACACAGAAATTTTATCAAAAACATTGCTTTTCATTTATTTTAATAAACACTTACACATGCACACTAAGTCATTTTCCTGTACGTGTGGTTTTTGACAGTTCATGTCATAAGATTGTTGTTATACGAATTCTTATAACAACGCTCTCATAAAAGTTTTTATAACATTGAGATTACACCAATTTGAAGTATACACGTAACCTAATTCTCTCTGCGATTGAATTTGACAATCTCATCTTACATATTATGTTACGTGCAGACCTCAAGTTAGAGATAACATAGTTTTGACATTTCGTTACCTTATTATTGGTTTGCTGTTTTTCAATGCTTTTTCCTATGTTTATGGCTAAAACCAATAATAAGGTGACGATTTTCTGTAATACTTATTCATATATTTATTGCTAGTTTCGACGGGGTCTAATCACATAAAAGTGTGACCTCGGTTCAAAGCGAATTCAGTACCAGGTAGCCTTATCAGCACAGCTTATCGTCAGCTGATTATACCCAATCAGTCAAACTCCATATAAAAATAGAAAAACTCACCCGAACTGTCAACGTACAAATAAAAATAATACTATTACAATTTCGTTGTGTGTTGATTTACTGATAACGCCACTTGATATTAAAGGGCCAAATAAACTACGCAAGCGGCTTGCCAAACATGACAGAAATATGCGTTTGTGCAAGCTTGTTGTGTAATATATGGCGGTGTTTTTACGCTTGGCAAGCGGCTTGACAAGCTGCTTGCAGAAAAATCAAAAAATTTAGATATTTTGACTGCCATATTGAATTTGTGGCAAACTGATTGTATAGTCTATTGTAACATTAGCTCATTTGCAACAAAATTTCCATAGAGTGAGGCTGTCGTGGAAAATTTAAATTTAAATCAGTGATTAATGTGAAAAATCTTTACGCATGCCTTTACACATGCTAATAAATCTTTCAAGTATCGCAGCATTTACACATGTAAGTGAAAGATAACGCTACGAAATAAGATTGTGTGACGTTAAAATTTACAGACCACTCATGGTAGATATTTGTGATATTTTTTGTTATAACAATTAAAAATTAAATTTGTCACGTATGGATCGCTGTTGTTACTGCTATGACACAAGGCGAATTCAGTACCAGGTAGCCTTATCATCACATATGTTCATCAGCTGATTACACCCAATCAGTCAAACTCTATATAAGAAAAGAGAAAAACTTTAACCCGAACTGTCAAAGCACAAATAAAAATAGTCCTACACCTACTTTGTATGTGTGTTATTTTAATAATAAGGCCACTTGATATTAATTCGCTTTGCTATGACAGCGTTGTTAACACAATGGTTAGAACAACGATGTCTTAAAAACAAGAATTGTTGCCAACATGAAATAGACAACAACATATATATAAATTTGCTATCTCTGCCGCACCACCATCTAATAATATGACTGGTGCTAACAAAACACCTCAAGAAATTTCCTTTTTTTCTTTTTCCATAAAAACAAACAAGTTATACAGAAACCACTACATACTAAACTTGACAGCTTGTGTCCTATTTGTCAAGCTAAAAATTAATTTCTCTGTTCGCAATTTTATGCATGAACATCAATTATATATTTTACCGTTGGAATCTAATTCATGAATCATGCTAGAATTATTCGGATATATAATACATTATAATTTATGTATATTGAAACAAACGTCTATACCTGATTTATTTGTATCATGATAAATGGCAAATTCTATTTAGGAAAAACAGATAAGATAAAGCAGGTTATTTTTCAATATAAAGTTTGACATTTGTCATGATAAAAATTTATCACGTATAGACATAGGCTAAAGCAGGGCGAATTGATACCAGGTGGCCTTATTATTGTAAATGAACTTTACCAAAATGTCAAACTCTATATAAAAAAACTAAATAAAAACTTTTTACGTATGCATTTCACATAACAGAAAGGTGAAGTCCAGTTCTTATTGTACTATAAGGTCACTTGGTATTAATACGCTTTGGGTTACAATGAAAGTCTTTCTCTAATAAATTTTTAAATGTAATTTTCACTTTTGTAAAAAACTGTTTGCTGGGAGCTATCAATGGAAATTCGTCGAGTCTATAGAAAATAATAAATTATATATAGATTAAGAGCTTCTTCCCAAAGATATTTCTAGTGACTACATATGGTCTAATTTAAAAACTGGACGAAGAGGAAATCTTCATAAATTAACTTCGTTTGTATTTTCGATTCCTATTAATAATGCGTTTGTAAAGAAAGAAAAATAATGTAATTTCCCGAATTAATGATAAGAATTAATTTTAATGAAAATTTAATTTTTTCAATATTTTTTTGCAAACAAATTAAAGTAAAGAAATACCAAATATATGTGGGAAAAAATAAAAATTCTTATGAAATAAAAAACAGGACCCATTTGGAAGTAAGTAATATAATCCAAATAAAGAAAAAAATTTTCAACTCGAATCGTAAATGGCAGAGCCCGGAAGGAACACATAAGAAATACAAACGAATTGATAATTTTCTCCTTTTTTTAAGTCGGATAATGAATATTTATTCTTTTGAATAGTTTTTGGCAGTTCGTTTTGGTAAATCAAGCTTTTTTTCTCTAATGTCAAGCTTTTTCAGAATTTGGATCTGGTCGCAGAGTAATGCATACAAAAATATTTTTCTTTATCTTACTCTACGTCTCCACCTAACCATAGACTACTAACTAGACCCGTCACTATACAACAACATTACGAATGGCTCGATTATCGATGGCAACCGAACTTCAGTTGCGTTGCCAGCCGGCAACTTAAAATTTGTGGTTGCTAGAAAAACACTATAATGCAACTGAAATTGACAGTTTTCAGTTGCCATCCGCAATATGATTTTTAGCAACTGGCAACGCAACTGAAGTTCGGTTGCCATCAATAATCGAGCCAGAAGATTGTATGAGAGGGAACCCAAATCTTATTTTATAATGTGGTTTCTAATTTGACTATGTCCTTCATATTATCTTAGTAAGAGCACTTTGCATGTAAAAATGTACAACACATGACAACAGCCTCTTTTAGCTGTCAAAAGTGAGCATTCTGTTCCATATTATGTGCACCTAACTTGATATGCTGTTGTAACTTGAAATTATTACTGCGTTGTTAAAACAATTGCACTAACAACTATGTTATAACCTGTAAAAAGCATTAACTTGAGCGGTCTACACTTAACATTAACTTGAAGTTAATGTTAAGTTAGGTGTAGACTGCAAATTACTAAAATAATGCTTGAACAAAAATTATGAAAAAAACCATAAAAAAAGTAGAAGCGAAAATTAAAAAAAGCAATCGGGGGATTATTTTAAGCCGTTTTTGAGCCGGAAAACGATCGTCGGTGGCGGCTTCCATTAAGCCGATCTTAGCCGCAAGAAAAATCGGCGGCGGCGGCTGTGGAAATTAGTCGGCGGCTCGGCTTAGCCGCGACTCAGCCGTCTCGGCGCAAGTCTCTGCTGCGCAGCCGACAAAAATTTTATCCAGCCGTTTAGCGCACGGTGCAGTCATTTTAGCCGCTGACCATTTTACATTTTCAGCCGCCTTCGATAAAAATGCCCCGGCTCAATTTTCTTCGGGGAACATTTAATTAGAGATGGGCAAATGGATAAATATGTTTGGAAATCAATGTTAAAAAACCAGGCCGAAGAAATATGTTAGAACACAACCTATCAAATTTAATATACGTTTTTTTTTTGATAATTTGTTTGATTTTATGGAAAAAACGAATAAAGAAGGTTAATAAATAAATGTTTTAGATGTTTTTTAATTATTTGTACATTATTTATCTTCATATTCATAAAATTTTTACAAACAGACAAATAATAAAGTGAAATATATAAAAAAAATTTCAAAATGCAGCGGTAGATGGGCATTATTTTGTTTGAAAGTATTGTGCCATTTATCGCATAGTATATTGTATAATCGATGGCCCGCTTTACACAGCGTCTTCACAAAACATTAACTTTGGGAAAACGTCGGCAGAATAATAAAAACAAAATGTCGATTTTCTCTTAATCTTATACTAGGGGAAGACGTAATATTTATTTTCCTATAAGATTTCATTTTATGCAAATGCTCATCGAGTTAACATGCACTACTTTTGCATAATTAGTTATTTTATTTTTAAATTTTCACAAAACTTTTAATTTATAAATCAATTAAACACATTTATTCATTTATTTAACACAGAAATTTTATCAAAAACATTGCTTTTCATTTATTTTAATAAACACTTACACATGCACACTAAGTCATTTTCCTGTACGTGTGGTTTTTGACAGTTCATGTCATAAGATTGTTGTTATACGAATTCTTATAACAACGCTCTCATAAAAGTTTTTATAACATTGAGATTACACCAATTTGAAGTATACACGTAACCTAATTCTCTCTGCGATTGAATTTGACAATCTCATCTTACATATTATGTTACGTGCAGACCTCAAGTTAGAGATAACATAGTTTTGACATTTCGTTACCTTATTATTGGTTTGCTGTTTTTCAATGCTTTTTCCTATGTTTATGGCTAAAACCAATAATAAGGTGACGATTTTCTGTAATACTTATTCATATATTTATTGCTAGTTTCGACGGGGTCTAATCACATAAAAGTGTGACCTCGGTTCAAAGCGAATTCAGTACCAGGTAGCCTTATCAGCACAGCTTATCGTCAGCTGATTATACCCAATCAGTCAAACTCCATATAAAAATAGAAAAACTCACCCGAACTGTCAACGTACAAATAAAAATAATACTATTACAATTTCGTTGTGTGTTGATTTACTGATAACGCCACTTGATATTAAAGGGCCAAATAAACTACGCAAGCGGCTTGCCAAACATGACAGAAATATGCGTTTGTGCAAGCTTGTTGTGTAATATATGGCGGTGTTTTTACGCTTGGCAAGCGGCTTGACAAGCTGCTTGCAGAAAAATCAAAAAATTTAGATATTTTGACTGCCATATTGAATTTGTGGCAAACTGATTGTATAGTCTATTGTAACATTAGCTCATTTGCAACAAAATTTCCATAGAGTGAGGCTGTCGTGGAAAATTTAAATTTAAATCAGTGATTAATGTGAAAAATCTTTACGCATGCCTTTACACATGCTAATAAATCTTTCAAGTATCGCAGCATTTACACATGTAAGTGAAAGATAACGCTACGAAATAAGATTGTGTGACGTTAAAATTTACAGACCACTCATGGTAGATATTTGTGATATTTTTTGTTATAACAATTAAAAATTAAATTTGTCACGTATGGATCGCTGTTGTTACTGCTATGACACAAGGCGAATTCAGTACCAGGTAGCCTTATCATCACATATGTTCATCAGCTGATTACACCCAATCAGTCAAACTCTATATAAGAAAAGAGAAAAACTTTAACCCGAACTGTCAAAGCACAAATAAAAATAGTCCTACACCTACTTTGTATGTGTGTTATTTTAATAATAAGGCCACTTGATATTAATTCGCTTTGCTATGACAGCGTTGTTAACACAATGGTTAGAACAACGATGTCTTAAAAACAAGAATTGTTGCCAACATGAAATAGACAACAACATATATATAAATTTGCTATCTCTGCCGCACCACCATCTAATAATATGACTGGTGCTAACAAAACACCTCAAGAAATTTCCTTTTTTTCTTTTTCCATAAAAACAAACAAGTTATACAGAAACCACTACATACTAAACTTGACAGCTTGTGTCCTATTTGTCAAGCTAAAAATTAATTTCTCTGTTCGCAATTTTATGCATGAACATCAATTATATATTTTACCGTTGGAATCTAATTCATGAATCATGCTAGAATTATTCGGATATATAATACATTATAATTTATGTATA
Source organism: Panzeria rudis (assembly GCA_956483635.1). Lineage (NCBI taxonomy): Eukaryota > Metazoa > Arthropoda > Insecta > Diptera > Tachinidae > Panzeria > Panzeria rudis. Next base: position 51,871 of record CATQFL010000126.1, on the reverse strand, counting down.
TTGAAACAAACGTCTATACCTGATTTATTTGTATCATGATAAATGGCAAATTCTATTTAGGAAAAACAGATAAGATAAAGCAGGTTATTTTTCAATATAAAGTTTGACATTTGTCATGATAAAAATTTATCACGTATAGACATAGGCTAAAGCAGGGCGAATTGATACCAGGTGGCCTTATTATTGTAAATGAACTTTACCAAAATGTCAAACTCTATATAAAAAAACTAAATAAAAACTTTTTACGTATGCATTTCACATAACAGAAAGGTGAAGTCCAGTTCTTATTGTACTATAAGGTCACTTGGTATTAATACGCTTTGGGTTACAATGAAAGTCTTTCTCTAATAAATTTTTAAATGTAATTTTCACTTTTGTAAAAAACTGTTTGCTGGGAGCTATCAATGGAAATTCGTCGAGTCTATAGAAAATAATAAATTATATATAGATTAAGAGCTTCTTCCCAAAGATATTTCTAGTGACTACATATGGTCTAATTTAAAAACTGGACGAAGAGGAAATCTTCATAAATTAACTTCGTTTGTATTTTCGATTCCTATTAATAATGCGTTTGTAAAGAAAGAAAAATAATGTAATTTCCCGAATTAATGATAAGAATTAATTTTAATGAAAATTTAATTTTTTCAATATTTTTTTGCAAACAAATTAAAGTAAAGAAATACCAAATATATGTGGGAAAAAATAAAAATTCTTATGAAATAAAAAACAGGACCCATTTGGAAGTAAGTAATATAATCCAAATAAAGAAAAAAATTTTCAACTCGAATCGTAAATGGCAGAGCCCTGAAGGAACACATAAGAAATACAAACGAATTGATAATTTTCTCCTTTTTTTAAGTCGGATAATGAATATTTATTCTTTTGAATAGTTTTTGGCAGTTCGTTTTGGTAAATCAAGCTTTTTTTCTCTAATGTCAAGCTTTTTCAGAATTTGGATCTGGTCGCAGAGTAATGCATACAAAAATATTTTTCTTTATCTTACTCTACGTCTCCACCTAACCATAGACTACTAACTAGACCCGTCACTATACAACAACATTACGAATGGCTCGATTATCGATGGCAACCGAACTTCAGTTGCGTTGCCAGCCGGCAACTTAAAATTTGTGGTTGCTAGAAAAACACTAAAATGCAACTGAAATTGACAGTTTTCAGTTGCCATCCGCAATATGATTTTTAGCAACTGGCAACGCAACTGAAGTTCGGTTGCCATCAATAATCGAGCCAGAAGATTGTATGAGAGGGAACCCAAATCTTATTTTATAATGTGGTTTCTAATTTGACTATGTCCTTCATATTATCTTAGTAAGAGCACTTTGCATGTAAAAATGTACAACACATGACAACAGCCTCTTTTAGCTGTCAAAAGTGAGCATTCTGTTCCATATTATGTGCACCTAACTTGATATGCTGTTGTAACTTGAAATTATTACTGCGTTGTTAAAACCACAGATTATACACAGATAGGACACGGCCATCCTGCGGTAATATTTATAACTAAAAATGGCAAAATTTTACTCATAGTGGCATCATTAACTTAACCCCATAATTGTTAAAGGACAGAAAATTCTTGTCTTGTATATGTCTGTCTCTTTCATTCGGGGTTAAATTTGATATTTTTTGTTTACCTTTTTATTGGAAAAAAATTTCTACAAATTGGCGGAAAAATATAGGAAAATTCTGTTTTGGCGGACTTTTTGGCAGAATTTCCTCATATTTTTGCGCCAATTTTCAGCTAGTAGTTCATTAGTGAATACCTGTTTGATGAGAAAAGAAGAAACTCTGTGGAAGAAACATTTACAGAAGAAGAAAAAAGCTGAAACAAATTCAAGGAAAATGTAAGTATTATTTTGTAAATTGTAAAATAAATTTTATAAATATTTCTTTGGTTTTCAGGAGTCGCAGATGTATAATGGGTTGCCTACAAATGGACCGTCTTCATCGCTTTCCGAAGGATCAGTCAAGGTTAGTTCCTAAAATTATTGTGTGTGATGAAAATAAATTTTATAAAGCCGGAAAGTTGGTTATTGAACTGAGACTATTCGTCTTAGCATATGTAACTATTTCCGGCTTTACTTCCAATTGGCAAAAAGATAGCCAATTGGAATTTGTTGTGTTAAAAGGTCTTTACAGACATTCGTGCCGTGCCGTGTCAGTGCAATGTAAATTAAAATATCGTCTCGTTAGTTCCAGACGGAGGTGCTTGCATACGTCCGCCACAGTGCCGGACTTTTACTATAAGTGCTGTTTTAGTGCCCGTTCCTTGTTTTTTGTTTTTCATTGACGATTTAAAGTTATTATATAAGTTGTGTTTGCTATGGTGGACAATAATCGAACGCGAACGTAGAACGGGTGTGTGTGAAATAGTGTCGACGCTGATTTCCATTGAGACTGAACTGATACGGCATGGATGTCTGTAAGTAGACATTAAAATTATAGCAAAGTTATTGCGTATACCGAGTAAAACCCAAAAATTGGTTCAGAAAGGATGCAAGTTTACAAGTTTTGCTAAATGTGGAAATCGGTGTTTTTCAAAAAATTTTGTAACTTTGCCAATTTCTAATCGATTTTCAAAATTAAAGGCTTATTTTATTTCATATAGAATATGCTTTCAATTTAACTGAAAAAAGAATCATGGTGAAGTGCAAAATTTTGAAAAAAAAGACTTCCAATTGACGAAAAAATTAAAAAGTGAAATTTTAAAAATTTGTTTTTTGAATGTTTTAGCGAAAGGGTTTTAAAATCAAAATCTTTTTTAGATATTTATAAAACAACGTCTGTGGCCTATTTAAAACCGTAAAAAAATTATAAATCGGTTCAGAAATGACATTTTAAAGTGTTAATTAGCATATAAATTACTGTTTTTCAAAAAATTTTGTAACTTTGCCAATTTCTAACCGATTTTCAAAATTAAAGGCTTATTTTATTTCATATAGAATATGCTTTCAATTTAACTGAAAAAAGAATAATGGTGAAGTGCAAAATTTTGAAAAAAAGACATCCAATTGAAGTTTATTTTAAAAAAATGAAGTTTATTTAAAATGAAGTTTATTTAAAAAACAAGATATATATAAAAATATTTTCATTAAATTTATTATTCATCTATAGATCAGACATAGATTTCTGTGCACTTCCGGTGGCCAACTAGTCATCCAACAGCCTTGTAGGGCTCAGAATGTTGATTTGCTTCTACACGGTATGTCTAAAATAAATAATAAAAAATAAAATTTTAATAATAACATAAACTTGTTTATTTTCAGTTAAAAAACGTACTTACCGTGGATTTCCTTCCACTTCCGGTGGCCAGTTAGTTGGCCAACAGGTCAAAAGCCTTGATGGGTTTGACATTCAGGTCTTCTTTTACACGGTATGTCTGCAATAAATAATAAAAAGTAACATTTTAATAAAAACATAATTTTTTTTATTTTCAGTCAAAAAACGTACTTACCGTGGATTTCCTTCCACTTCCGGAGGCTAGTTAGTTGGCCAATAAGTCAACAGCTTCGTCGGGCTTTATATGCCGGTCTTCTTTTACACGGTATGCCTGAAATAAATAATAAAAAATTACATTTTAATAAAATCATTAACTTTTTTATTTTCAGTTAAAAAAGGAACTTACCATGGATATCCGCCCACTTCCGGCGGAGAATCGGTTGAACAACAGGTTGGCAGACTTGTTCTTTATTGAGAAATGTCACTTCACAACACATTTTAGTCTATTTTCGGGGGCCAACTGGTTCTGCAACAGGTTAGCTGTAATAAATTTTTTGTCTACTTAGTATATAAGAAAATAATTAAAAATTAATTCCAACCTTTCGTTGTCATTTCAGATAATCCAGGAGTACTTACTCTCACGCCCATCCACTCGTCCAATGCAGCCGTGATGTGGTCAGCTATCCACCAACATGCGCCTGTAAGTTAATAAACAAATAATTGTAAAAAATCAGTTTAAAAGCATATTTTTTCTTTACAGCTTATACTCACCAATTTTATAAATAAAAAAAACATTTAATTTTATTTAATCTGTACATAATTTGTGTTATTTTAAATATTTTTTAATACAAATAAAAATTTTTTCAACAAAAATTTTTGTTTGTTTACCTTTTTTATTTTGACTGAATAATTTTTTTCTGAACATTTGGTAATGTATAGTTGTTGCTTTTTTCGCATTGTTTTCAGGATGCCACATATATTTTTACTCCTCACAAAATGGGGTTAAGCAACACCTGATATGGCCCTTTGACATACGTCAGTGTTGCCATATCTGACAATTGCACTAACAACTATGTTATAACCTGTAAAAAGCATTAACTTGAGCGGTCTACACTTAACATTAACTTGAAGTTAATGTTAAGTTAGGTGTAGACTGCAAATTACTAAAATAATGCTTGAACAAAAATTATGAAAAAAACCATAAAAAAAGTAGAAGCGAAAATTAAAAAAAGCAATCGGGGGATTATTTTAAGCCGTTTTTGAGCCGGAAAACGATCGTCGGTGGCGGCTTCCATTAAGCCGATTTTAGCCGCAAGAAAAATCGGCGGCGGCGGCTGTGGAAATTAGTCGGCGGCTCGGCTTAGCCGCGACTCAGCCGTCTCGGCGCAAGTCTCTGCTGCGCAGCCGACAAAAATTTTATCCAGCCGTTTAGCGCACGGTGCAGTCATTTTAGCCGCTGACCATTTTACATTTTCAGCCGCCTTCGATAAAAATGCCCCGGCTCAATTTTCTTCGGGGAACATTTAATTAGAGATGGGCAAATGGATAAATATGTTTGGAAATCAATGTTAAAAAACCAGGCCGAAGAAATATGTTAGAACACAACCTATCAAATTTAATATACGTTTTTTTTTTTGATAATTTGTTTGATTTTATGGAAAAAACGAATAAAGAAGGTTAATAAATAAATGTTTTAGATGTTTTTTAATTATTTGTACATTATTTATCTTCATATTCATAAAATTTTTACAAACAGACAAATAATAAAGTGAAATATATAAAAAAAATTTCAAAATGCAGCGGTAGATGGGCATTATTTTGTTTGAAAGTATTGTGCCATTTATCGCATAGTATATTGTATAATCGATGGCCCGCTTTACACAGCGTCTTCACAAAACATTAACTTTGGGAAAACGTCGGCAGAATAATAAAAACAAAATGTCGATTTTCTCTTAATCTTATACTAGGGGAAGACGTAATATTTATTTTCCTATAAGATTTCATTTTATGCAAATGCTCATCGAGTTAACATGCACTACTTTTGCATAATTAGTTATTTTATTTTTAAATTTTCACAAAACTTTTAATTTATAAATCAATTAAACACATTTATTCATTTATTTAACACAGAAATTTTATCAAAAACATTGCTTTTCATTTATTTTAATAAACACTTACACATGCACACTAAGTCATTTTCCTGTACGTGTGGTTTTTGACAGTTCATGTCATAAGATTGTTGTTATACGAATTCTTATAACAACGCTCTCATAAAAGTTTTTATAACATTGAGATTACACCAATTTGAAGTATACACGTAACCTAATTCTCTCTGCGATTGAATTTGACAATCTCATCTTACATATTATGTTACGTGCACACCTCAAGTTAGAGATAACATAGTTTTGACATTTCGTTACCTTATTATTGGTTTGCTGTTTTTCAATGCTTTTTCCTATGTTTATGGCTAAAACCAATAATAAGGTGACGATTTTCTGTAATACTTATTCATATATTTATTGCTAGTTTCGACGGGGTCTAATCACATAAAAGTGTGACCTCGGTTCAAAGCGAATTCAGTACCAGGTAGCCTTATCAGCACAGCTTATCGTCAGCTGATTATACCCAATCAGTCAAACTCCATATAAAAATAGAAAAACTCACCCGAACTGTCAACGTACAAATAAAAATAATACTATTACAATTTCGTTGTGTGTTGATTTACTGATAACGCCACTTGATATTAAAGGGCCAAATAAACTACGCAAGCGGCTTGCCAAACATGACAGAAATATGCGTTTGTGCAAGCTTGTTGTGTAATATATGGCGGTGTTTTTACGCTTGGCAAGCGGCTTGACAAGCTGCTTGCAGAAAAATCAAAAAATTTAGATATTTTGACTGCCATATTGAATTTGTGGCAAACTGATTGTATAGTCTATTGTAACATTAGCTCATTTGCAACAAAATTTCCATAGAGTGAGGCTGTCGTGGAAAATTTAAATTTAAATCAGTGATTAATGTGAAAAATCTTTACGCATGCCTTTACACATGCTAATAAATCTTTCAAGTATCGCAGCATTTACACATGTAAGTGAAAGATAACGCTACGAAATAAGATTGTGTGACGTTAAAATTTACAGACCACTCATGGTAGATATTTGTGATATTTTTTGTTATAACAATTAAAAATTAAATTTGTCACGTATGGATCGCTGTTGTTACTGCTATGACACAAGGCGAATTCAGTACCAGGTAGCCTTATCATCACATATGTTCATCAGCTGATTACACCCAATCAGTCAAACTCTATATAAGAAAAGAGAAAAACTTTAACCCGAACTGTCAAAGCACAAATAAAAATAGTCCTACACCTACTTTGTATGTGTGTTATTTTAATAATAAGGCCACTTGATATTAATTCGCTTTGCTATGACAGCGTTGTTAACACAATGGTTAGAACAACGATGTCTTAAAAACAAGAATTGTTGCCAACATGAAATAGACAACAACATATATATAAATTTGCTATCTCTGCCGCACCACCATCTAATAATATGACTGGTGCTAACAAAACACCTCAAGAAATTTCCTTTTTTTCTTTTTCCATAAAAACAAACAAGTTATACAGAAACCACTACATACTAAACTTGACAGCTTGTGTCCTATTTGTCAAGCTAAAAATTAATTTCTCTGTTCGCAATTTTATGCATGAACATCAATTATATATTTTACCGTTGGAATCTAATTCATGAATCATGCTAGAATTATTCGGATATATAATACATTATAATTTATGTATATTGAAACAAACGTCTATACCTGATTTATTTGTATCATGATAAATGGCAAATTCTATTTAGGAAAAACAGATAAGATAAAGCAGGTTATTTTTCAATATAAAGTTTGACATTTGTCATGATAAAAATTTATCACGTATAGACATAGGCTAAAGCAGGGCGAATTGATACCAGGTGGCCTTATTATTGTAAATGAACTTTACCAAAATGTCAAACTCTATATAAAAAAACTAAATAAAAACTTTTTACGTATGCATTTCACATAACAGAAAGGTGAAGTCCAGTTCTTATTGTACTATAAGGTCACTTGGTATTAATACGCTTTGGGTTACAATGAAAGTCTTTCTCTAATAAATTTTTAAATGTAATTTTCACTTTTGTAAAAAACTGTTTGCTGGGAGCTATCAATGGAAATTCGTCGAGTCTATAGAAAATAATAAATTATATATAGATTAAGAGCTTCTTCCCAAAGATATTTCTAGTGACTACATATGGTCTAATTTAAAAACTGGACGAAGAGGAAATCTTCATAAATTAACTTCGTTTGTATTTTCGATTCCTATTAATAATGCGTTTGTAAAGAAAGAAAAATAATGTAATTTCCCGAATTAATGATAAGAATTAATTTTAATGAAAATTTAATTTTTTCAATATTTTTTTGCAAACAAATTAAAGTAAAGAAATACCAAATATATGTGGGAAAAAATAAAAATTCTTATGAAATAAAAAACAGGACCCATTTGGAAGTAAGTAATATAATCCAAATAAAGAAAAAAATTTTCAACTCGAATCGTAAATGGCAGAGCCCTGAAGGAACACATAAGAAATACAAACGAATTGATAATTTTCTCCTTTTTTTAAGTCGGATAATGAATATTTATTCTTTTGAATAGTTTTTGGCAGTTCGTTTTGGTAAATCAAGCTTTTTTTCTCTAATGTCAAGCTTTTTCAGAATTTGGATCTGGTCGCAGAGTAATGCATACAAAAATATTTTTCTTTATCTTACTCTACGTCTCCACCTAACCATAGACTACTAACTAGACCCGTCACTATACAACAACATTACGAATGGCTCGATTATCGATGGCAACCGAACTTCAGTTGCGTTGCCAGCCGGCAACTTAAAATTTGTGGTTGCTAGAAAAACACTAAAATGCAACTGAAATTGACAGTTTTCAGTTGCCATCCGCAATATGATTTTTAGCAACTGGCAACGCAACTGAAGTTCGGTTGCCATCAATAATCGAGCCAGAAGATTGTATGAGAGGGAACCCAAATCTTATTTTATAATGTGGTTTCTAATTTGACTATGTCCTTCATATTATCTTAGTAAGAGCACTTTGCATGTAAAAATGTACAACACATGACAACAGCCTCTTTTAGCTGTCAAAAGTGAGCATTCTGTTCCATATTATGTGCACCTAACTTGATATGCTGTTGTAACTTGAAATTATTACTGCGTTGTTAAAACAATTGCACTAACAACTATGTTATAACCTGTAAAAAGCATTAACTTGAGCGGTCTACACTTAACATTAACTTGAAGTTAATGTTAAGTTAGGTGTAGACTGCAAATTACTAAAATAATGCTTGAACAAAAATTATGAAAAAAACCATAAAAAAAGTAGAAGCGAAAATTAAAAAAAGCAATCGGGGGATTATTTTAAGCCGTTTTTGAGCCGGAAAACGATCGTCGGTGGCGGCTTCCATTAAGCCGATTTTAGCCGCAAGAAAAATCGGCGGCGGCGGCTGTGGAAATTAGTCGGCGGCTCGGCTTAGCCGCGACTCAGCCGTCTCGGCGCAAGTCTCTGCTGCGCAGCCGACAAAAATTTTATCCAGCCGTTTAGCGCACGGTGCAGTCATTTTAGCCGCTGACCATTTTACATTTTCAGCCGCCTTCGATAAAAATGCCCCGGCTCAATTTTCTTCGGGGAACATTTAATTAGAGATGGGCAAATGGATAAATATGTTTGGAAATCAATGTTAAAAAACCAGGCCGAAGAAATATGTTAGAACACAACCTATCAAATTTAATATACGTTTTTTTTTTTTGATAATTTGTTTGATTTTATGGAAAAAACGAATAAAGAAGGTTAATAAATAAATGTTTTAGATGTTTTTTAATTATTTGTACATTATTTATCTTCATATTCATAAAATTTTTACAAACAGACAAATAATAAAGTGAAATATATAAAAAAAATTTCAAAATGCAGCGGTAGATGGGCATTATTTTGTTTGAAAGTATTGTGCCATTTATCGCATAGTATATTGTATAATCGATGGCCCGCTTTACACAGCGTCTTCACAAAACATTAACTTTGGGAAAACGTCGGCAGAATAATAAAAACAAAATGTCGATTTTCTCTTAATCTTATACTAGGGGAAGACGTAATATTTATTTTCCTATAAGATTTCATTTTATGCAAATGCTCATCGAGTTAACATGCACTACTTTTGCATAATTAGTTATTTTATTTTTAAATTTTCACAAAACTTTTAATTTATAAATCAATTAAACACATTTATTCATTTATTTAACACAGAAATTTTATCAAAAACATTGCTTTTCATTTATTTTAATAAACACTTACACATGCACACTAAGTCATTTTCCTGTACGTGTGGTTTTTGACAGTTCATGTCATAAGATTGTTGTTATACGAATTCTTATAACAACGCTCTCATAAAAGTTTTTCTAACATTGAGATTACACCAATTTGAAGTATACACGTAACCTAATTCTCTCTGCGATTGAATTTGACAATCTCATCTTACATATTATGTTACGTGCAGACCTCAAGTTAGAGATAACATAGTTTTGACATTTCGTTACCTTATTATTGGTTTGCTGTTTTTCAATGCTTTTTCCTATGTTTATGGCTAAAACCAATAATAAGGTGACGATTTTCTGTAATACTCATTCATATATTTATTGCTAGTTTCGACGGGGTCTAATCACATAAAAGTGTGACCTCGGTTCAAAGCGAATTCAGTACCAGGTAGCCTTATCAGCACAGCTTATCGTCAGCTGATTATACCCAATCAGTCAAACTCCATATAAAAATAGAAAAACTCACCCGAACTGTCAACGTACAAATAAAAATAATACTATTACAATTTCGTTGTGTGTTGATTTACTGATAACGCCACTTGATATTAAAGGGCCAAATAAACTACGCAAGCGGCTTGCCAAACATGACAGAAATATGCGTTTGTGCAAGCTTGTTGTGTAATATATGGCGGTGTTTTTACGCTTGGCAAGCGGCTTGACAAGCTGCTTGCAGAAAAATCAAAAAATTTAGATATTTTGACTGCCATATTGAATTTGTGGCAAAATGATTGTATAGTCTATTGTAACATTAGCTCATTTGCAACAAAATTTCCATAGAGTGAGGCTGTCGTGGAAAATTTAAATTTAAATCAGTGATTAATGTGAAAAATCTTTACGCATGCCTTTACACATGCTAATAAATCTTTCAAGTATCGCAGCATTTACACATGTAAGTGAAAGATAACGCTACGAAATAAGATTGTGTGACGTTAAAATTTACAGACCACTCATGGTAGATATTTGTGATATTTTTTGTTATAACAATTAAAAATTAAATTTGTCACGTATGGATCGCTGTTGTTACTGCTATGACACAAGGCGAATTCAGTACCAGGTAGCCTTATCATCACATATGTTCATCAGCTGATTACACCCAATCAGTCAAACTCTATATAAGAAAAGAGAAAAACTTTAACCCGAACTGTCAAAGCACAAATAAAAATAGTCCTACACCTACTTTGTATGTGTGTTATTTTAATAATAAGGCCACTTGATATTAATTCGCTTTGCTATGACAGCGTTGTTAACACAATGGTTAGAACAACGATGTCTTAAAAACAAGAATTGTTGCCAACATGAAATAGACAACAACATATATATAAATTTGCTATCTCTGCCGCACCACCATCTAATAATATGACTGGTGCTAACAAAACACCTCAAGAAATTTCCTTTTTTTCTTTTTCCATAAAAACAAACAAGTTATACAGAAACCACTACATACTAAACTTGACAGCTTGTGTCCTATTTGTCAAGCTAAAAATTAATTTCTCTGTTCGCAATTTTATGCATGAACATCAATTATATATTTTACCGTTGGAATCTAATTCATGAATCATGCTAGAATTATTCGGATATATAATACATTATAATTTATGTATATTGAAACAAACGTCTATACCTGATTTATTTGTATCATGATAAATGGCAAATTCTATTTAGGAAAAACAGATAAGATAAAGCAGGTTATTTTTCAATATAAAGTTTGACATTTGTCATGATAAAAATTTATCACGTATAGACATAGGCTAAAGCAGGGCGAATTGATACCAGGTGGCCTTATTATTGTAAATGAACTTTACCAAAATGTCAAACTCTATATAAAAAAACTAAATAAAAACTTTTTACGTATGCATTTCACATAACAGAAAGGTGAAGTCCAGTTCTTATTGTACTATAAGGTCACTTGGTATTAATACGCTTTGGGTTACAATGAAAGTCTTTCTCTAATAAATTTTTAAATGTAATTTTCACTTTTGTAAAAAACTGTTTGCTGGGAGCTATCAATGGAAATTCGTCGAGTCTATAGAAAATAATAAATTATATATAGATTAAGAGCTTCTTCCCAAAGATATTTCTAGTGACTACATATGGTCTAATTTAAAAACTGGACGAAGAGGAAATCTTCATAAATTAACTTCGTTTGTATTTTCGATTCCTATTAATAATGCGTTTGTAAAGAAAGAAAAATAATGTAATTTCCCGAATTAATGATAAGAATTAATTTTAATGAAAATTTAATTTTTTCAATATTTTTTTGCAAACAAATTAAAGTAAAGAAATACCAAATATATGTGGGAAAAAATAAAAATTCTTATGAAATAAAAAACAGGACCCATTTGGAAGTAAGTAATATAATCCAAATAAAGAAAAAAATTTTCAACTCGAATCGTAAATGGCAGAGCCCTGAAGGAACACATAAGAAATACAAACGAATTGATAATTTTCTCCTTTTTTTAAGTCGGATAATGAATATTTATTCTTTTGAATAGTTTTTGGCAGTTCGTTTTGGTAAATCAAGCTTTTTTTCTCTAATGTCAAGCTTTTTCAGAATTTGGATCTGGTCGCAGAGTAATGCATACAAAAATATTTTTCTTTATCTTACTCTACGTCTCCACCTAACCATAGACTACTAACTAGACCCGTCACTATACAACAACATTACGAATGGCTCGATTATCGATGGCAACCGAACTTCAGTTGCGTTGCCAGCCGGCAACTTAAAATTTGTGGTTGCTAGAAAAACACTAAAATGCAACTGAAATTGACAGTTTTCAGTTGCCATCCGCAATATGATTTTTAGCAACTGGCAACGCAACTGAAGTTCGGTTGCCATCAATAATCGAGCCAGAAGATTGTATGAGAGGGAACCCAAATCTTATTTTATAATGTGGTTTCTAATTTGACTATGTCCTTCATATTATCTTAGTAAGAGCACTTTGCATGTAAAAATGTACAACACATGACAACAGCCTCTTTTAGCTGTCAAAAGTGAGCATTCTGTTCCATATTATGTGCACCTAACTTGATATGCTGTTGTAACTTGAAATTATTACTGCGTTGTTAAAACAATTGCACTAACAACTATGTTATAACCTGTAAAAAGCATTAACTTGAGCGGTCTACACTTAACATTAACTTGAAGTTAATGTTAAGTTAGGTGTAGACTGCAAATTACTAAAATAATGCTTGAACAAAAATTATGAAAAAAACCATAAAAAAAGTAGAAGCGAAAATTAAAAAAAGCAATCGGGGGATTATTTTAAGCCGTTTTTGAGCCGGAAAACGATCGTCGGTGGCGGCTTCCATTAAGCCGATTTTAGCCGCAAGAAAAATCGGCGGCGGCGGCTGTGGAAATTAGTCGGCGGCTCGGCTTAGCCGCGACTCAGCCGTCTCGGCGCAAGTCTCTGCTGCGCAGCCGACAAAAATTTTATCCAGCCGTTTAGCGCACGGTGCAGTCATTTTAGCCGCTGACCATTTTACATTTTCAGCCGCCTTCGATAAAAATGCCCCGGCTCAATTTTCTTCGGGGAACATTTAATTAGAGATGGGCAAATGGATAAATATGTTTGGAAATCAATGTTAAAAAACCAGGCCGAAGAAATATGTTAGAACACAACCTATCAAATTTAATATACGTTTTTTTTTTTTGATAATTTGTTTGATTTTATGGAAAAAACGAATAAAGAAGGTTAATAAATAAATGTTTTAGATGTTTTTTAATTATTTGTACATTATTTATCTTCATATTCATAAAATTTTTACAAACAGACAAATAATAAAGTGAAATATATAAAAAAAATTTCAAAATGCAGCGGTAGATGGGCATTATTTTGTTTGAAAGTATTGTGCCATTTATCGCATAGTATATTGTATAATCGATGGCCCGCTTTACACAGCGTCTTCACAAAACATTAACTTTGGGAAAACGTCGGCAGAATAATAAAAACAAAATGTCGATTTTCTCTTAATCTTATACTAGGGGAAGACGTAATATTTATTTTCCTATAAGATTTCATTTTATGCAAATGCTCATCGAGTTAACATGCACTACTTTTGCATAATTAGTTATTTTATTTTTAAATTTTCACAAAACTTTTAATTTATAAATCAATTAAACACATTTATTCATTTATTTAACACAGAAATTTTATCAAAAACATTGCTTTTCATTTATTTTAATAAACACTTACACATGCACACTAAGTCATTTTCCTGTACGTGTGGTTTTTGACAGTTCATGTCATAAGATTGTTGTTATACGAATTCTTATAACAACGCTCTCATAAAAGTTTTTCTAACATTGAGATTACACCAATTTGAAGTATACACGTAACCTAATTCTCTCTGCGATTGAATTTGACAATCTCATCTTACATATTATGTTACGTGCAGACCTCAAGTTAGAGATAACATAGTTTTGACATTTCGTTACCTTATTATTGGTTTGCTGTTTTTCAATGCTTTTTCCTATGTTTATGGCTAAAACCAATAATAAGGTGACGATTTTCTGTAATACTCATTCATATATTTATTGCTAGTTTCGACGGGGTCTAATCACATAAAAGTGTGACCTCGGTTCAAAGCGAATTCAGTACCAGGTAGCCTTATCAGCACAGCTTATCGTCAGCTGATTATACCCAATCAGTCAAACTCCATATAAAAATAGAAAAACTCACCCGAACTGTCAACGTACAAATAAAAATAATACTATTACAATTTCGTTGTGTGTTGATTTACTGATAACGCCACTTGATATTAAAGGGCCAAATAAACTACGCAAGCGGCTTGCCAAACATGACAGAAATATGCGTTTGTGCAAGCTTGTTGTGTAATATATGGCGGTGTTTTTACGCTTGGCAAGCGGCTTGACAAGCTGCTTGCAGAAAAATCAAAAAATTTAGATATTTTGACTGCCATATTGAATTTGTGGCAAAATGATTGTATAGTCTATTGTAACATTAGCTCATTTGCAACAAAATTTCCATAGAGTGAGGCTGTCGTGGAAAATTTAAATTTAAATCAGTGATTAATGTGAAAAATCTTTACGCATGCCTTTACACATGCTAATAAATCTTTCAAGTATCGCAGCATTTACACATGTAAGTGAAAGATAACGCTACGAAATAAGATTGTGTGACGTTAAAATTTACAGACCACTCATGGTAGATATTTGTGATATTTTTTGTTATAACAATTAAAAATTAAATTTGTCACGTATGGATCGCTGTTGTTACTGCTATGACACAAGGCGAATTCAGTACCAGGTAGCCTTATCATCACATATGTTCATCAGCTGATTACACCCAATCAGTCAAACTCTATATAAGAAAAGAGAAAAACTTTAACCCGAACTGTCAAAGCACAAATAAAAATAGTCCTACACCTACTTTGTATGTGTGTTATTTTAATAATAAGGCCACTTGATATTAATTCGCTTTGCTATGACAGCGTTGTTAACACAATGGTTAGAACAACGATGTCTTAAAAACAAGAATTGTTGCCAACATGAAATAGACAACAACATATATATATAAATTTGCTATCTCTGCCGCACCACCATCTAATAATATGACTGGTGCTAACAAAACACCTCAAGAAATTTCCTTTTTTTCTTTTTCCATAAAAACAAACAAGTTATACAGAAACCACTACATACTAAACTTGACAGCTTGTGTCCTATTTGTCAAGCTAAAAATTAATTTCTCTGTTCGCAATTTTATGCATGAACATCAATTATATATTTTACCGTTGGAATCTAATTCATGAATCATGCTAGAATTATTCGGATATATAATACATTATAATTTATGTATATTGAAACAAACGTCTATACCTGATTTATTTGTATCATGATAAATGGCAAATTCTATTTAGGAAAAACAGATAAGATAAAGCAGGTTATTTTTCAATATAAAGTTTGACATTTGTCATGATAAAAATTTATCACGTATAGACATAGGCTAAAGCAGGGCGAATTGATACCAGGTGGCCTTATTATTGTAAATGAACTTTACCAAAATGTCAAACTCTATATAAAAAAACTAAATAAAAACTTTTTACGTATGCATTTCACATAACAGAAAGGTGAAGTCCAGTTCTTATTGTACTATAAGGTCACTTGGTATTAATACGCTTTGGGTTACAATGAAAGTCTTTCTCTAATAAATTTTTAAATGTAATTTTCACTTTTGTAAAAAACTGTTTGCTGGGAGCTATCAATGGAAATTCGTCGAGTCTATAGAAAATAATAAATTATATATAGATTAAGAGCTTCTTCCCAAAGATATTTCTAGTGACTACATATGGTCTAATTTAAAAACTGGACGAAGAGGAAATCTTCATAAATTAACTTCGTTTGTATTTTCGATTCCTATTAATAATGCGTTTGTAAAGAAAGAAAAATAATGTAATTTCCCGAATTAATGATAAGAATTAATTTTAATGAAAATTTAATTTTTTCAATATTTTTTTGCAAACAAATTAAAGTAAAGAAATACCAAATATATGTGGGAAAAAATAAAAATTCTTATGAAATAAAAAACAGGACCCATTTGGAAGTAAGTAATATAATCCAAATAAAGAAAAAAATTTTCAACTCGAATCGTAAATGGCAGAGCCCTGAAGGAACACATAAGAAATACAAACGAATTGATAATTTTCTCCTTTTTTTAAGTCGGATAATGAATATTTATTCTTTTGAATAGTTTTTGGCAGTTCGTTTTGGTAAATCAAGCTTTTTTTCTCTAATGTCAAGCTTTTTCAGAATTTGGATCTGGTCGCAGAGTAATGCATACAAAAATATTTTTCTTTATCTTACTCTACGTCTCCACCTAACCATAGACTACTAACTAGACCCGTCACTATACAACAACATTACGAATGGCTCGATTATCGATGGCAACCGAACTTCAGTTGCGTTGCCAGCCGGCAACTTAAAATTTGTGGTTGCTAGAAAAACACTAAAATGCAACTGAAATTGACAGTTTTCAGTTGCCATCCGCAATATGATTTTTAGCAACTGGCAACGCAACTGAAGTTCGGTTGCCATCAATAATCGAGCCAGAAGATTGTATGAGAGGGAACCCAAATCTTATTTTATAATGTGGTTTCTAATTTGACTATGTCCTTCATATTATCTTAGTAAGAGCACTTTGCATGTAAAAATGTACAACACATGACAACAGCCTCTTTTAGCTGTCAAAAGTGAGCATTCTGTTCCATATTATGTGCACCTAACTTGATATGCTGTTGTAACTTGAAATTATTACTGCGTTGTTAAAACAATTGCACTAACAACTATGTTATAACCTGTAAAAAGCATTAACTTGAGCGGTCTACACTTAACATTAACTTGAAGTTAATGTTAAGTTAGGTGTAGACTGCAAATTACTAAAATAATGCTTGAACAAAAATTATGAAAAAAACCATAAAAAAAGTAGAAGCGAAAATTAAAAAAAGCAATCGGGGGATTATTTTAAGCCGTTTTTGAGCCGGAAAACGATCGTCGGTGGCGGCTTCCATTAAGCCGATTTTAGCCGCAAGAAAAATCGGCGGCGGCGGCTGTGGAAATTAGTCGGCGGCTCGGCTTAGCCGCGACTCAGCCGTCTCGGCGCAAGTCTCTGCTGCGCAGCCGACAAAAATTTTATCCAGCCGTTTAGCGCACGGTGCAGTCATTTTAGCCGCTGACCATTTTACATTTTCAGCCGCCTTCGATAAAAATGCCCCGGCTCAATTTTCTTCGGGGAACATTTAATTAGAGATGGGCAAATGGATAAATATGTTTGGAAATCAATGTTAAAAAACCAGGCCGAAGAAATATGTTAGAACACAACCTATCAAATTTAATATACGTTTTTTTTTTTTGATAATTTGTTTGATTTTATGGAAAAAACGAATAAAGAAGGTTAATAAATAAATGTTTTAGATGTTTTTTAATTATTTGTACATTATTTATCTTCATATTCATAAAATTTTTACAAACAGACAAATAATAAAGTGAAATATTAAAAAAAAATTTCAAAATGCAGCGGTAGATGGGCATTATTTTGTTTGAAAGTATTGTGCCATTTATCGCATAGTATATTGTATAATCGATGGCCCGCTTTACACAGCGTCTTCACAAAACATTAACTTTGGGAAAACGTCGGCAGAATAATAAAAACAAAATGTCGATTTTCTCTTAATCTTATACTAGGGGAAGACGTAATATTTATTTTCCTATAAGATTTCATTTTATGCAAATGCTCATCGAGTTAACATGCACTACTTTTGCATAATTAGTTATTTTATTTTTAAATTTTCACAAAACTTTTAATTTATAAATCAATTAAACACATTTATTCATTTATTTAACACAGAAATTTTATCAAAAACATTGCTTTTCATTTATTTTAATAAACACTTACACATGCACACTAAGTCATTTTCCTGTACGTGTGGTTTTTGACAGTTCATGTCATAAGATTGTTGTTATACGAATTCTTATAACAACGCTCTCATAAAAGTTTTTCTAACATTGAGATTACACCAATTTGAAGTATACACGTAACCTAATTCTCTCTGCGATTGAATTTGACAATCTCATCTTACATATTATGTTACGTGCAGACCTCAAGTTAGAGATAACATAGTTTTGACATTTCGTTACCTTATTATTGGTTTGCTGTTTTTCAATGCTTTTTCCTATGTTTATGGCTAAAACCAATAATAAGGTGACGATTTTCTGTAATACTCATTCATATATTTATTGCTAGTTTCGACGGGGTCTAATCACATAAAAGTGTGACCTCGGTTCAAAGCGAATTCAGTACCAGGTAGCCTTATCAGCACAGCTTATCGTCAGCTGATTATACCCAATCAGTCAAACTCCATATAAAAATAGAAAAACTCACCCGAACTGTCAACGTACAAATAAAAATAATACTATTACAATTTCGTTGTGTGTTGATTTACTGATAACGCCACTTGATATTAAAGGGCCAAATAAACTACGCAAGCGGCTTGCCAAACATGACAGAAATATGCGTATTGTGCAACCTTGTTGTGTAATATATGGCGGTGTTTTTACGCTTGGCAAGCGGCTTGACAAGCTGCTTGCAGAAAAATCAAAAAATTTAGATATTTTGACTGCCATATTGAATTTGTGGCAAACTGATTGTATAGTCTATTGTAACATTAGCTCATTTGCAACAAAATTTCCATAGAGTGAGGCTGTCGTGGAAAATTTAAATTTAAATCAGTGATTAATGTGAAAAATCTTTACGCATGCCTTTACACATGCTAATAAATCTTTCAAGTATCGCAGCATTTACACATGTAAGTGAAAGATAACGCTACGAAATAAGATTGTGTGACGTTAAAATTTACAGACCACTCATGGTAGATATTTGTGATATTTTTTGTTATAACAATTAAAAATTAAATTTGTCACGTATGGATCGCTGTTGTTACTGCTATGACACAAGGCGAATTCAGTACCAGGTAGCCTTATCATCACATATGTTCATCAGCTGATTACACCCAATCAGTCAAACTCTATATAAGAAAAGAGAAAAACTTTAACCCGAACTGTCAAAGCACAAATAAAAATAGTCCTACACCTACTTTGTATGTGTGTTATTTTAATGATAAGGCCACTTGATATTAATTCGCTTTGCTATGACAGCGTTGTTAACACAATGGTTAGAACAACGATGTCTTAAAAACAAGAATTGTTGCCAACATGAAATAGACAACAACATATATATAAATTTGCTATCTCCGCCGCACCACCATCTAATAATATGACTGGTGCTAACAAAACACCTCAAGAAATTTCCTTTTTTTCTTTTTCCATAAAAACAAACAAGTTATACAGAAACCACTACATACTAAACTTGACAGCTTGTGTCCTATTTGTCAAGCTAAAAATTAATTTCTCTGTTCGCAATTTTATGCATGAACATCAATTATATATTTTACCGTTGGAATCTAATTCATGAATCATGCTAGAATTATTCGGATATATAATACATTATAATTTATGTATATTGAAACAAACGTCTATACCTGATTTATTTGTATCATGATAAATGGCAAATTCTATTTAGGAAAAACAGATAAGATAAAGCAGGTTATTTTTCAATATAAAGTTTGACATTTGTCATGATAAAAATTTATCACGTATAGACATAGGCTAAAGCAGGGCGAATTGATACCAGGTGGCCTTATTATTGTAAATGAACTTTACCAAAATGTCAAACTCTATGTAAAAAAACTAAATAAAAACTTTTTACGTATGCATTTCACATAACAGAAAGGTGAAGTCCAGTTCTTATTGTACTATAAGGTCACTTGGTATTAATACGCTTTGGGTTACAATGAAAGTCTTTCTCTAATAAATTTTTAAATGTAATTTTCACTTTTGTAAAAAACTGTTTGCTGGGAGCTATCAATGGAAATTCGTCGAGTCTATAGAAAATAATAAATTATATATAGATTAAGAGCTTCTTCCCAAAGATATTTCTAGTGACTACATATGGTCTAATTTAAAAACTGGACGAAGAGGAAATCTTCATAAATTAACTTCGTTTGTATTTTCGATTCCTATTAATAATGCGTTTGTAAAGAAAGAAAAATAATGTAATTTCCCGAATTAATGATAAGAATTAATTTTAATGAAAATTTAATTTTTTCAATATTTTTTTGCAAACAAATTAAAGTAAAGAAATACCAAATATATGTGGGAAAAAATAAAAATTCTTATGAAATAAAAAACAGGACCCATTTGGAAGTAAGTAATATAATCCAAATAAAGAAAAAAATTTTCAACTCGAATCGTAAATGGCAGAGCCCTGAAGGAACACATAAGAAATACAAACGAATTGATAATTTTCTCCTTTTTTTAAGTCGGATAATGAATATTTATTCTTTTGAATAGTTTTTGGCAGTTCGTTTTGGTAAATCAAGCTTTTTTTCTCTAATGTCAAGCTTTTTCAGAATTTGGATCTGGTCGCAGAGTAATGCATACAAAAATATTTTTCTTTATCTTACTCTACGTCTCCACCTAACCATAGACTACTAACTAGACCCGTCACTATACAACAACATTACGAATGGCTCGATTATCGATGGCAACCGAACTTCAGTTGCGTTGCCAGCCGGCAACTTAAAATTTGTGGTTGCTAGAAAAACACTAAAATGCAACTGAAATTGACAGTTTTCAGTTGCCATCCGCAATATGATTTTTAGCAACTGGCAACGCAACTGAAGTTCGGTTGCCATCAATAATCGAGCCAGAAGATTGTATGAGAGGGAACCCAAATCTTATTTTATAATGTGGTTTCTAATTTGACTATGTCCTTCATATTATCTTAGTAAGAGCACTTTGCATGTAAAAATGTACAACACATGACAACAGCCTCTTTTAGCTGTCAAAAGTGAGCATTCTGTTCCATATTATGTGCACCTAACTTGATATGCTGTTGTAACTTGAAATTATTACTGCGTTGTTAAAACAATTGCACTAACAACTATGTTATAACCTGTAAAAAGCATTAACTTGAGCGGTCTACACTTAACATTAACTTGAAGTTAATGTTAAGTTAGGTGTAGACTGCAAATTACTAAAATAATGCTTGAACAAAAATTATGAAAAAAACCATAAAAAAAGTAGAAGCGAAAATTAAAAAAAGCAATCGGGGGATTATTTTAAGCCGTTTTTGAGCCGGAAAACGATCGTCGGTGGCGGCTTCCATTAAGCCGATTTTAGCCGCAAGAAAAATCGGCGGCGGCGGCTGTGGAAATTAGTCGGCGGCTCGGCTTAGCCGCGACTCAGCCGTCTCGGCGCAAGTCTCTGCTGCGCAGCCGACAAAAATTTTATCCAGCCGTTTAGCGCACGGTGCAGTCATTTTAGCCGCTGACCATTTTACATTTTCAGCCGCCTTCGATAAAAATGCCCCGGCTCAATTTTCTTCGGGGAACATTTAATTAGAGATGGGCAAATGGATAAATATGTTTGGAAATCAATGTTAAAAAACCAGGCCGAAGAAATATGTTAGAACACAACCTATCAAATTTAATATACGTTTTTTTTTTGATAATTTGTTTGATTTTATGGAAAAAACGAATAAAGAAGGTTAATAAATAAATGTTTCAGATGTTTTTTAATTATTTGTACATTATTTATCTTCATATTCATAAAATTTTTACAAACAGACAAATAATAAAGTGAAATATATAAAAAAAATTTCAAAATGCAGCGGTAGATGGGCATTATTTTGTTTGAAAGTATTGTGCCATTTATCGCATAGTATATTGTATAATCGATGGCCCGCTTTACACAGCGTCTTCACAAAACATTAACTTTGGGAAAACGTCGGCAGAATAATAAAAACAAAATGTCGATTTTCTCTTAATCTTATACTAGGGGAAGACGTAATATTTATTTTCCTATAAGATTTCATTTTATGCAAATGCTCATCGAGTTAACATGCACTACTTTTGCATAATTAGTTATTTTATTTTTAAATTTTCACAAAACTTTTAATTTATAAATCAATTAAACACATTTATTCATTTATTTAACACAGAAATTTTATCAAAAACATTGCTTTTCATTTATTTTAATAAACACTTACACATGCACACTAAGTCATTTTCCTGTACGTGTGGTTTTTGACAGTTCATGTCATAAGATTGTTGTTATACGAATTCTTATAACAACGCTCTCATAAAAGTTTTTATAACATTGAGATTACACCAATTTGAAGTATACACGTAACCTAATTCTCTGCGATTGAATTTGACAATCTCATCTTACATATTATGTTACGTGCAGACCTCAAGTTAGAGATAACATAGTTTTGACATTTCGTTACCTTATTATTGGTTTGCTGTTTTTCAATGCTTTTTCCTATGTTTATGGCTAAAACCAATAATAAGGTGACGATTTTCTGTAATACTTATTCATATATTTATTGCTAGTTTCGACGGGGTCTAATCACATAAAAGTGTGACCTCGGTTCAAAGCGAATTCAGTACCAGGTAGCCTTATCAGCACAGCTTATCGTCAGCTGATTATACCCAATCAGTCAAACTCCATATAAAAATAGAAAAACTCACCCGAACTGTCAACGTACAAATAAAAATAATACTATTACAATTTCGTTGTGTGTTGATTTACTGATAACGCCACTTGATATTAAAGGGCCAAATAAACTACGCAAGCGGCTTGCCAAACATGACAGAAATATGCGTTTGTGCAAGCTTGTTGTGTAATATATGGCGGTGTTTTTACGCTTGGCAAGCGGCTTGACAAGCTGCTTGCAGAAAAATCAAAAAATTTAGATATTTTGACTGCCATATTGAATTTGTGGCAAACTGATTGTATAGTCTATTGTAACATTAGCTCATTTGCAACAAAATTTCCATAGAGTGAGGCTGTCGTGGAAAATTTAAATTTAAATCAGTGATTAATGTGAAAAATCTTTACGCATGCCTTTACACATGCTAATAAATCTTTCAAGTATCGCAGCATTTACACATGTAAGTGAAAGATAACGCTACGAAATAAGATTGTGTGACGTTAAAATTTACAGACCACTCATGGTAGATATTTGTGATATTTTTTGTTATAACAATTAAAAATTAAATTTGTCACGTATGGATCGCTGTTGTTACTGCTATGACACAAGGCGAATTCAGTACCAGGTAGCCTTATCATCACATATGTTCATCAGCTGATTACACCCAATCAGTCAAACTCTATATAAGAAAAGAGAAAAACTTTAACCCGAACTGTCAAAGCACAAATAAAAATAGTCCTACACCTACTTTGTATGTGTGTTATTTTAATGATAAGGCCACTTGATATTAATTCGCTTTGCTATGACAGCGTTGTTAACACAATGGTTAGAACAACGATGTCTTAAAAACAAGAATTGTTGCCAACATGAAATAGACAACAACATATATATAAATTTGCTATCTCTGCCGCACCACCATCTAATAATATGACTGGTGCTAACAAAACACCTCAAGAAATTTCCTTTTTTTCTTTTTCCATAAAAACAAACAAGTTATACAGAAACCACTACATACTAAACTTGACAGCTTGTGTCCTATTTGTCAAGCTAAAAATTAATTTCTCTGTTCGCAATTTTATGCATGAACATCAATTATATATTTTACCGTTGGAATCTAATTCATGAATCATGCTAGAATTATTCGGATATATAATACATTATAATTTATGTATATTGAAACAAACGTCTATACCTGATCTATTTGTATCATGATAAATGGCAAATTCTATTTAGGAAAAACAGATAAGATAAAGCAGGTTATTTTTCAATATAAAGTTTGACATTTGTCATGATAAAAATTTATCACGTATAGACATAGGCTAAAGCAGGGCGAATTGATACCAGGTGGCCTTATTATTGTAAATGAACTTTACCAAAATGTCAAACTCTATGTAAAAAAACTAAATAAAAACTTTTTACGTATGCATTTCACATAACAGAAAGGTGAAGTCCAGTTCTTATTGTACTATAAGGTCACTTGGTATTAATACGCTTTGGGTTACAATGAAAGTCTTTCTCTAATAAATTTTTAAATGTAATTTTCACTTTTGTAAAAAACTGTTTGCTGGGAGCTATCAATGGAAATTCGTCGAGTCTATAGAAAATAATAAATTATATATAGATTAAGAGCTTCTTCCCAAAGATATTTCTAGTGACTACATATGGTCTAATTTAAAAACTGGACGAAGAGGAAATCTTCATAAATTAACTTCGTTTGTATTTTCGATTCCTATTAATAATGCGTTTGTAAAGAAAGAAAAATAATGTAATTTCCCGAATTAATGATAAGAATTAATTTTAATGAAAATTTAATTTTTTCAATATTTTTTTGCAAACAAATTAAAGTAAAGAAATACCAAATATATGTGGGAAAAAATAAAAATTCTTATGAAATAAAAAACAGGACCCATTTGGAAGTAAGTAATATAATCCAAATAAAGAAAAAAAATTTCAACTCGAATCGTAAATGGCAGAGCCCTGAAGGAACACATAAGAAATACAAACGAATTGATAATTTTCTCCTTTTTTAAGTGGGATAATGAATATTTATTCTTTTGAATAGTTTTTGGCAGTTCGTTTTGGTAAATCAAGCTTTTTTTCTCTAATGTCAAGCTTTTTCACATTTTGGATCTGGTCGCAGAGTAATGCATACAAAAATATTTTTCTTTATCTTACTCTACGTCTCCACCTAACCATAGACTACTAACTAGACCCGTCACTATACAACAACATTACGAATGGCTCGATTATCGATGGCGACCGAACTTCAGTTGCGTTGCCAGCCGGCAACTTAAAATTTGTGGTTGCTAGAAAAACACTAAAATGCAACTGAAATTGACAGTTTTCAGTTGCCATCCGCAATATGATTTTTAGCAACTGGCAACGCAACTGAAGTTCGGTTGCCATCAATAATCGAGCCAGAAGATTGTATGAGAGGGAACCCAAATCTTATTTAATAATGTGGTTTCTAATTTGACTATGTCCTTCATATTATCTTAGTAAGAGCACTTTGCATGTAAAAATGTACAACACATGACAACAGCCTCTTTTAGCTGTCAAAAGTGAGCATTCTGTTCCATATTATGTGCACCTAACTTGATATGCTGTTGTAACTTGAAATTATTACTGCGTTGTTAAAACAATTGCACTAACAACTATGTTATAACCTGTAAAAAGCATTAACTTGAGCGGTCTACACTTAACATTAACTTGAAGTTAATGTTAAGTTAGGTGTAGACCGCAAATTACTAAAATAATGCTTGAACAAAAATTATGAAAAAAACCATAAAAAAGTAGAAGCGAAAATTAAAAAAAGCCGTTTTTGAGCCGGAAAACGATCGTCGGTGGCGGCTTCCATTAAGCCGATTTTAGCCGCAAGAAAAATCGGCGGCGGCGGCTGTGGAAATTAGTCGGCGGCTCGGCTTAGCCGCGACTCAGCCGTCTCGGCGCAAGTCTCTGCTGCGCAGCCGACAAAAATTTTATCCAGCCGTTTAGCGCATGGTGCAGTCATTTTAGCCGCTGACCATTTTACATTTTCAGCCGCCTTCGATAAAAATGCCCCGGCTCAATTTTCTTCGGGGAACATTTAATTAGAGATGGGCAAATGGATAAATATGTTTGGAAATCAATGTTAAAAAACCAGGCCGAAGAAATATGTTAGAACACAACCTATCAAATTTAATATACGTTTTTTTTTTTTGCTAATTTGTTTGATTTTATGGAAAAAACGAATAAAGAATGTTAATAAATAAATGTTTTAGATGTTTTTTAATTATTTGTACATTATTTATCTTCATATTCATAAAATTTTTACAAACAGACAAATAATAAAGTGAAATATATAAAAAAAATTTCAAAATGCAGCGGTAGATGGGCATTATTTTGTTTGAAAGTATTGTGCCATTTATCGCATAGTATATTGTATAATCGATGGCCCGCTTTACACAGCGTCTTCACAAAACATTAACTTTGGGAAAACGTCGGCAGAATAATAAAAACAAAATGTCGATTTTCTCTTAATCTTATACTAGGGGAAGACGTAATATTTATTTTCCTATAAGATTTCATTTTATGCAAATGCTCATCGAGTTAACATGCACTACTTTTGCATAATTAGTTATTTTATTTTTAAATTTTCACAAAACTTTTAATTTATAAATCAATTAAACACATTTATTCATTTATTTAACACAGAAATTTTATCAAAAACATTGCTTTTCATTTATTTTAATAAACACTTACACATGCACACTAAGTCATTTTCCTGTACGTGTGGTTTTTGACAGT
Source organism: Panzeria rudis (assembly GCA_956483635.1). NCBI lineage: Eukaryota > Metazoa > Arthropoda > Insecta > Diptera > Tachinidae > Panzeria > Panzeria rudis. The sequence goes on along the minus strand of CATQFL010000126.1, from coordinate 25,373 downwards.
TCATGTCATAAGATTGTTGTTATACGAATTCTTATAACAACGCTCTCATAAAAGTTTTCATAACATTGAGATTACACCAATTTGAAGTATACACGTAACCTAATTCTCTCTGCGATTGAATTTGACAATCTCATCTTACATATTATGTTACGTGCAGACCTCAAGTTAGAGATAACATAGTTTTGACATTTCGTTACCTTATTATTGGTTTGCTGTTTTTCAATGCTTTTTCCTATGTTTATGGCTAAAACCAATAATAAGGTGACGATTTTCTGTAATACTTATTCATATATTTATTGCTAGTTTCGACGGGGTCTAATCACATAAAAGTGTGACCTCGGTTCAAAGCGAATTCAGTACCAGGTAGCCTTATCAGCACAGCTTATCGTCAGCTGATTATACCCAATCAGTCAAACTCCATATAAAAATAGAAAAACTCACCCGAACTGTCAACGTACAAATAAAAATAATACTATTACAATTTCGTTGTGTGTTGATTTACTGATAACGCCACTTGATATTAAAGGGCCAAATAAACTACGCAAGCGGCTTGCCAAACATGACAGAAATATGCGTTTGTGCAAGCTTGTTGTGTAATATATGGCGGTGTTTTTACGCTTGGCAAGCGGCTTGACAAGCTGCTTGCAGAAAAATCAAAAAATTTAGATATTTTGACTGCCATATTGAATTTGTGGCAAACTGATTGTATAGTCTATTGTAACATTAGCTCATTTGCAACAAAATTTCCATAGAGTGAGGCTGTCGTGGAAAATTTAAATTTAAATCAGTGATTAATGTGAAAAATCTTTACGCATGCCTTTACACATGCTAATAAATCTTTCAAGTATCGCAGCATTTACACATGTAAGTGAAAGATAACGCTACGAAATAAGATTGTGTGACGTTAAAATTTACAGACCACTCATGGTAGATATTTGTGATATTTTTTGTTATAACAATTAAAAATTAAATTTGTCACGTATGGATCGCTGTTGTTACTGCTATGACACAAGGCGAATCAGTACCAGGTAGCCTTATCATCACATATGTTCATCAGCTGATTACACCCAATCAGTCAAACTCTATATAAGAAAAGAGAAAAACTTTAACCCGAACTGTCAAAGCACAAATAAAAATAGTCCTACACCTACTTTGTATGTGTGTTATTTTAATGATAAGGCCACTTGATATTAATTCGCTTTGCTATGACAGCGTTGTTAACACAATGGTTAGAACAACGATGTCTTAAAAACAAGAATTGTTGCCAACATGAAATAGACAACAACATATATATAAATTTGCTATCTCTGCCGCACCACCATCTAATAATATGACTGGTGCTAACAAAACACCTCAAGAAATTTCCTTTTTTTCTTTTTCCATAAAAACAAACAAGTTATACAGAAACCACTACATACTAAACTTGACAGCTTGTGTCCTATTTGTCAAGCTAAAAATTAATTTCTCTGTTCGCAATTTTATGCATGAACATCAATTATATATTTTACCGTTGGAATCTAATTCATGAATCATGCTAGAATTATTCGGATATATAATACATTATAATTTATGTATATTGAAACAAACGTCTATACCTGATTTATTTGTATCATGATAAATGGCAAATTCTATTTAGGAAAAACAGATAAGATAAAGCAGGTTATTTTTCAATATAAAGTTTGACATTTGTCATGATAAAAATTTATCACGTATAGACATAGGCTAAAGCAGGGCGAATTGATACCAGGTGGCCTTATTATTGTAAATGAACTTTACCAAAATGTCAAACTCTATATAAAAAAACTAAATAAAAACTTTTTACGTATGCATTTCACATAACAGAAAGGTGAAGTCCAGTTCTTATTGTACTATAAGGTCACTTGGTATTAATACGCTTTGGGTTACAATGAAAGTCTTTCTCTAATAAATTTTTAAATGTAATTTTCACTTTTGTAAAAAACTGTTTGCTGGGAGCTATCAATGGAAATTCGTCGAGTCTATAGAAAATAATAAATTATATATAGATTAAGAGCTTCTTCCCAAAGATATTTCTAGTGACTACATATGGTCTAATTTAAAAACTGGACGAAGAGGAAATCTTCATAAATTAACTTCGTTTGTATTTTCGATTCCTATTAATAATGCGTTTGTAAAGAAAGAAAAATAATGTAATTTCCCGAATTAATGATAAGAATTAATTTTAATGAAAATTTAATTTTTTCAATATTTTTTTGCAAACAAATTAAAGTAAAGAAATACCAAATATATGTGGGAAAAAATAAAAATTCTTATGAAATAAAAAACAGGACCCATTTGGAAGTAAGTAATATAATCCAAATAAAGAAAAAAATTTTCAACTCGAATCGTAAATGGCAGAGCCCTGAAGGAACACATAAGAAATACAAACGAATTGATAATTTTCTCCTTTTTTAAGTCGGATAATGAATATTTATTCTTTTGAATAGTTTTTGACAGTTTTTGGCAGTTCGTTTTGGTAAATCAAGCTTTTTTTCTCTAATGTCAAGCTTTTTCACAATTTGGATCTGGTCGCAGAGTAATGCATACAAAAATATTTTTCTTTATCTTACTCTACGTCTCCACCTAACCATAGACTACTAACTAGACCCGTCACTATACAACAACATTACGAATGGCTCGATTATCGATGGCAACCGAACTTCAGTTGCGTTGCCAGCCGGCAACTTAAAATTTGTGGTTGCTAGAAAAACACTCAAATGCAACTGAAATTGACAGTTTTCAGTTGCCATCCGCAATATGATTTTTAGCAACTGGCAACGCAACTGAAGTTCGGTTGCCATCAATAATCGAGCCAGAAGATTGTATGAGAGGGAACCCAAATCTTATTTTATAATGTGGTTTCTAATTTGACTATGTCCTTCATATTATCTTAGTAAGAGCACTTTGCATGTAAAAATGTACAACACATGACAACAGCATCTTTTAGCTGTCAAAAGTGAGCATTGAGATTACACCAATTTGAAGTATACACGTAACCTAATTCTCTCTGCGATTGAATTTGACAATCTCATCTTACATATTATGTTACGTGCAGACCTCAAGTTAGAGATAACATAGTTTTGACATTTCGTTACCTTATTATTGGTTTGCTGTTTTTCAATGCTTTTTCCTATGTTTATGGCTAAAACCAATAATAAGGTGACGATTTTCTGTAATACTTATTCATATATTTATTGCTAGTTTCGACGGGGTCTAATCACATAAAAGTGTGACCTCGGTTGAAAGCGAATTCAGTACCAGGTAGCCTTATCAGCACAGCTGATCGTCAGCTGATTATACCCAATCAGTCAAACTCCATATAAAAATAGAAAAACTCACCCGAACTGTCAACGTACAAATAAAAATAATACTATTACAATTTCGTTGTGTGTTGTTTTACTGATAACGCCACTTGATATTAAAGGGCCAAATAAACTACGCAAGCGGCTTGCCAAACATGACAGAAATATGCGTTTGTGCAAGCTTGTTGTGTAATATATGGCGGTGTTTTTACGCTTGGCAAGCGGCTTGACAAGCTGCTTGCAGAAAAATCAAAAAATTTAGATATTTTGACTGCCATATTGAATTTGTGGCAAACTGATTGTATAGTCTATTGTAAAATTAGCTCATTTGCAACAAAATTTCCATAGAGTGAGGTTGTCGTGGAAAATTAAAATTTAAATCAGTGATTAATGTGAAAAATCTTTACGCATGCCTTTACACATGCTAATAAATCTTTCAAGTATCGCAGCATTTACACATGTAAGTGAAAGATAACGCTACGAAATAAGATTGTGTGACGTTAAAATTTACAGACCACTCATGGTAGATATTTGTGATATTTTTTGTTATAACAATTAAAAATTAAATTTGTCACGTATGGATCGCTGTTGTTACTGCTATGACAGCGTTGTTAACACAATTGGTAGAACAACGATGTCTTAAAAACAAGAATTGTTGCCAGCATGAAATAGACAACAACATATATATAAATTTGCTATCTCTGCCGCACCACCATCTAATAATATGACTGGTGCTAACAAAACACCTCAAGAAATTTCCTTTTTTTCTTTTTCCATAAAAACAAACAAGTTATACAGAAACCACTACATACTAAACTTGACAGCTTGTGTCCTATTTGTCAAGCTAAAAATTAATTTCTCTGTTCGCAATTTTATGCATGAACATCAATTATATATTTTACCGTTGGAATCTAATTCATGAATCATGCTAGAATTATTCGGATATATAATACATTATAATATATGTATATTGAAACAAACGTCTATACCTGATTTATTTGTATCATGATAAATGGCAAATTCTATTTAGGAAAAACAGATAAGATAAAGCAGGTTATTTTTCAATATAAAGTTTGACATTTGTCATGATAAAAATTTATCACGTATAGACATAGGCTAAAGCAGGGCGAATTGATACCAGGTGGCCTTATTATTGTAAATGAACTTTACCAAAATGTCAAACTCTATGTAAAAAAACTAAATAAAAACTTTTTACGTATGCATTTCACATAACAGAAAGGTGAAGTCCAGTTCTTATTGTACTATAAGGTCACTTGGTATTAATACGCTTTGGGTTACAATGAAAGTCTTTCTCTAATAAATTTTTAAATGTAATTTTCACTTTTGTAAAAAACTGTTTGCTGGGAACTATCAATGGAAATTCGTCGAGTCTATAGAAAATAATAAATTATATATAGATTAAGAGCTTCTTCCCAAAGATATTTCTAGTGACTACATATGGTCTAATTTAAAAACTGGACGAAGAGGAAATCTTCATAAATTAACTTCGTTTGTATTTTCGATTCCTATTAATAATGCGTTTGTAAAGAAAGAAAAATAATGTAATTTCCCGAATTAATGATAAGAATTAATTTTAATGAAAATTTAATTTTTTCAATATTTTTTTGCAAACAAATTAAAGTAAAGAAATACCAAATATATGTGGGAAAAAATAAAAATTCTTATGAAATAAAAAACAGGGCCCATTTGGAAGTAAGTAATATAATCCAAATAAAGAAAAAAATTTTCAACTCGAATCGTAAATGGCAGAGCCCTGAAGGAACACATAAGAAATACAAACGAATTGATAATTTTCTCCTTTTTTAAGTGGGATAATGAATATTTATTCTTTTGAATAGTTTTTGGCAGTTCGTTTTGGTAAATCAAGCTTTTTTTCTCTAATGTCAAGCTTTTTCACAATTTGGATCTGGTCGCAGAGTAATGCATACAAAAATATTTTTCTTTATCTTACTCTACGTCTCCACCTAACCATAGACTACTAACTAGACCCGTCACTATACAACAACATTACGAATGGCTCGATTATCGATGGCGACCGAACTTCAGTTGCGTTGCCAGCCGGCAACTTAAAATTTGTGGTTGCTAGAAAAACACTAAAATGCAACTGAAATTGACAGTTTTCAGTTGCCATCCGCAATATGATTTTTAGCAACTGGCAACGCAACTGAAGTTCGGTTGCCATCAATAATCGAGCCAGAAGATTGTATGAGAGGGAACCCAAATCTTATTTTATAATGTGGTTTCTAATTTGACTATGTCCTTCATATTATCTTAGTAAGAGCACTTTGCATGTAAAAATGTACAACACATGACAACAGCCTCTTTTAGCTGTCAAAAGTGAGCATTCTGTTCCATATTATGTGCACCTAACTTGATATGCTGTTGTAACTTGAAATTATTACTGCGTTGTTAAAACAATTGCACTAACAACTATGTTATAACCTGTAAAAAGCATTAACTTGAGCGGTCTACACTTAACATTAACTTGAAGTTAATGTTAAGTTAGGTGTAGACCGCAAATTACTAAAATAATGCTTGAACAAAAATTATGAAAAAAACCATAAAAAAGTAGAAGCGAAAATTAAAAAAAGCAATCGGGGGATTATTTTAAGCCGTTTTTGAGCCGGAAAACGATCGTCGGTGGCGGCTTCCATTAAGCCGATTTTAGCCGCAAGAAAAATCGGCGGCCGACAAAAATTTTATCCAGCCGTTTAGCGCACGGTGCAGTCATTTTAGCCGCTGACCATTTTACATTTTCAGTCGCCTTCGATAAAAATGCCCCGGCTCAATTTTCTTCGGGGAACATTTAATTAGAGATGGGCAAATGGATAAATATGTTTGGAAATCAATGTTAAAAAACCAGGCCGAAGAAATATGTTAGAACACAACCTATCAAATTTAATATACGTTTTTTTGATAATTTGTTTGATTTTATGGAAAAAACGAATAAAGAACGTTAATAAATAAATGTTTTAGATGTTTTTTAATTATTTGTACATTATTTATCTTCATATTCATAAAATTTTTACAAACAGACAAATAATAAAGTGAAATATATAAAAAAATTTCAAAATGCAGCGGTAGATGGGCATTATTTTGTTTGAAAGTATTGTGCCATTTATCGCATAGTATATTGTATAATCGATGGCCCGCTTTACACAGCGTCTTCACAAAACATTAACTTTGGGAAAACGTCGGCAGAATAATAAAAACAAAATGTCGATTTTCTCTTAATCTTATACTAGGGGAAGACGTAATATTTATTTTCCTATAAGATTTCATTTTATGCAAATGCTCATCGAGTTAACATGCACTACTTTTGCATAATTAGTTATTTTATTTTTAAATTTTCACAAAACTTTTAATTTATAAATCAATTAAACACATTTATTCATTTATTTAACACAGAAATTTTATCAAAAACATTGCTTTTCATTTATTTTAATAAACACTTACACATGCACACTAAGTCATTTTCCTGTACGTGTGGTTTTTGACAGTTCATGTCATAAGATTGTTGTTATACGAATTCTTATAACAACGCTCTCATAAAAGTTTTTCTAACATTGAGATTACACCAATTTGAAGTATACACGTAACCTAATTCTCTCTGCGATTGAATTTGACAATCTCATCTTACATATTATGTTACGTGCAGACCTCAAGTTAGAGATAACATAGTTTTGACATTTCGTTACCTTATTATTGGTTTGCTGTTTTTCAATGCTTTTTCCTATGTTTATGGCTAAAACCAATAATAAGGTGACGATTTTCTGTAATACTTATTCATATATTTATTGCTAGTTTCGACGGGGTCTAATCACATAAAAGTGTGACCTCGGTTCAAAGCGAATTCAGTACCAGGTAGCCTTATCAGCACAGCTGATCGTCAGCTGATTATACCCAATCAGTCAAACTCCATATAAATAGAAAAACTCACCCGAACTGTCAACGTACAAATAAAAATAATACTATTACAATTTCGTTGTGTGTTGTTTTACTGATAACGCCACTTGATATTAAAGGGCCAAATAAACTACGCAAGCGGCTTGCCAAACATGACAGAAATATGCGTTTGTGCAAGCTTGTTGTGTAATATATGGCGGTGTTTTTACGCTTGGCAAGCGGCTTGACAAGCTGCTTGCAGAAAAATCAAAAAATTTAGATATTTTGACTGCCATATTGAATTTGTGCCAAACTGATTGTATAGTCTATTGTAAAATTAGCTCATTTGCAACAAAATTTCCATAGAGTGAGGTTGTCGTGGAAAATTAAAATTTAAATCAGTGATTAATGTGAAAAATCTTTACGCATGCCTTTACACATGCTAATAAATCTTTCAAGTATCGCAGCATTTACACATGTAAGTGAAAGATAACGCTACGAAATAAGATTGTGTGACGTTAAAATTTACAGACCACTCATGGTAGATATTTGTGATATTTTTTGTTATAACAATTAAAAATTAAATTTGTCACGTATGGATCGCTGTTGTTATTGCTATGACAGCGTTGTTAACACAATTGTTAGAACAACGATGTCTTAAAAACAAGAATTGTTGCCAGCATGAAATAGACAACAACATATATATAAATTTGCTATCTCTGCCGCACCACCATCTAATAATATGACTGGTGCTAACAAAACACCTCAAGAAATTTCCTTTTTTTCTTTTTCCATAAAAACAAACAAGTTATACAGAAACCACTACATACTAAACTTGACAGCTTGTGTCCTATTTGTCAAGCTAAAAATTAATTTCTCTGTTCGCAATTTTATGCATGAACATCAATTATATATATTACCGTTGGAATCTAATTCATGAATCATGCTAGAATTATTCGGATATATAATACATTATAATTTATGTATATTGAAACAAACGTCTATACCTGATTTATTTGTATCATGATAAATGGCAAATTCTATTTAGGAAAAACAGATAAGATAAAGCAGGTTATTTTTCAATATAAAGTTTGACATTTGTCATGATAAAAATTTATCACGTATAGACATAGGCTAAAGCAGGGCGAATTGATACCAGGTGGCCTTATTTTTGTAAATGAACTTTACCAAAATGTCAAACTCTATGTAAAAAAACTAAATAAAAACTTTTTACGTATGCATTTCACATAACAGAAAGGTGAAGTCCAGTTCTTATTGTACTATAAGGTCACTTGGTATTAATACGCTTTGGGTGACAATGAAAGTCTTTCTCTAATAAATTTTTAAATGTAATTTTCACTTTTGTAAAAAACTGTTTGCTGGGATCTATCAATGGAAATTCGTCGAGTCTATAGAAAATAATAAATTATATATAGATTAAGAGCTTCTTCCCAAAGATATTTCTAGTGACTACATATGGTCTAATTTAAAAACTGGACGAAGAGGAAATCTTCATAAATTAACTTCGTTTGTATTTTCGATTCCTATTAATAATGCGTTTGTAAAGAAAGAAAAATAATGTAATTTCCCGAATTAATGATAAGAATTAATTTTAATGAAAATTTAATTTTTTCAATATTTTTTTGCAAACAAATTAAAGTAAAGAAATACCAAATATATGTGGGAAAAAATAAAAATTCTTATGAAATAAAAAACAGGACCCATTTGGAAGTAAGTAATATAATCCAAATAAAGAAAAAAATTTTCAACTCGAATCGTAAATGGCAGAGCCCTGAAGGAACACATAAGAAATACAAACGAATTGATAATTTTCTCCTTTTTTAAGTCGGATAATGAATATTTATTCTTTTGAATAGTTTTTGACAGTTTTTGGCAGTTCGTTTTGGTAAATCAAGCTTTTTTTCTCTAATGTCAAGCTTTTTCACAATTTGGATCTGGTCGCAGAGTAATGCATACAAAAATATTTTTCTTTATCTTACTCTACGTCTCCACCTAACCATAGACTACTAACTAGACCCGTCACTATACAACAACATTACGAATGGCTCGATTATCGATGGCAACCGAACTTTAGTTGCGTTGCCAGCCGGCAACTTAAAATTTGTGGTTGCTAGAAAAACACTCAAATGCAACGGAAATTGACAGTTTTCAGTTGCCATCCGCAATATGATTTTTAGCAACTGGCAACGCAACTGAAGTTCGGTTGTCATCAATAATCGAGCCAGAAGATTGTATGAGAGGGAACCCAAATCTTATTTTATAATGTGGTTTCTAATTTGACTATGTCCTTCATATTATCTTAGTAAGAGCACTTTGCATGTAAAAATGTACAACACATGACAACAGCCTCTTTTAGCTGTCAAAAGTGAGCATTGAGATTACACCAATTTGAAGTATACACGTAACCTAACTCTCTCTGCGATTGAATTTGACAATCTCATCTTACATATTATGTTACGTGCAGACCTCAAGTTAGAGGTAACATAGTTTTGACATTTCGTTACCTTATTAATGGTTTGCTGTTTTTCAATGCTTTTTCCTATGTTTATGGCTAAAACCAATAATAAGGTGACGATTTTCTGTAATACTTATTCATATATTTATTGCTAGTTTCGACGGGGTCTAATCACATAAAAGTGTGACCTCGGTTCAAAGCGAATTCAGTACCAGGTAGCCTTATCAGCACAGCTGATCGTCAGCTGATTATACCCAATCAGTCAAACTCCATATAAAAATAGAAAAACTCACCCGAACTATCAACGTACAAATAAAAATAATACTATTACAATTTCGTTGTGTGTTGTTTTACTGATAACGCCACTTGATATTAAACGGCCAAATAAACTACGCAAGCGGCTTGCCAAACATGACAGAAATATGCGTTTGTGCAAGCTTGTTTTGTAATATATTTTGACTGCCATATTGAATTTGTGGCAAACTGATTGTATAGTCTATTGTAAAATTAGCTCATTTGCAACAAAATTTCCATAGAGTGAGGTTGTCGTGGAAAATTAAAATCAGTGATTAATGTGAAAAATCTTTACGCATGCCTTTACACATGCTTATAAATCTTTCAAGTATCGCAGCATTTACACATGTAAGTGAAAGATAACGCTACGAAATAAGATTGTGTGACGTTAAAATTTACAGACCACTCATGGTAGATATTTGTGATATTTTTTGTTATAACAATTAAAAATTAAATTTGTCACGTATGGATCGCTGTTGTTACTGCTATGACAGCGTTGTTAACACAATTGTTAGAACAACGATGTCTTAAAAACAAGAATTGTTGCCAGCATGAAATAGACAACAACATATATATAAATTTGCTATCTCTGCCGCACCACCATCTAATAATATGACTGGTGCTAACAAAACACCTCAAGAAATTTCCTTTTTTTCTTTTTCCATAAAAACAAACAAGTTATACAGAAACCACTACATACTAAACTTGACAGCTTGTGTCCTATTTGTCAAGCTAAAAATTAATTTCTCTGTTCGCAATTTTATGCATGAACATCAATTATATATTTTACCGTTGGAATCTAATTCATGAATCATGCTAGAATTATTCGGATATATAACACATTATAATTTATGTATATTGAAACAAACGTCTATACCTGATTTATTTGTATCATGATAAATGGCAAATTCTATTTAGGAAAAACAGATAAGATAAAGCAGGTTATTTTTCAATATAAAGTTTGACATTTGTCATGATAAAAATTTATCACGTATAGACATAGGCTAAAGCAGGGCGAATTGATACCAGGTGGCCTTATTATTGTAAATGAACTTTACCAAAATGTCAAACTCTATGTAAAAAAACTAAATAAAAACTTTTTACGTATGCATTTCACATAACAGAAAGGTGAAGTCCAGTTCTTATTGTACTATAAGGTCACTTGGTATTAATACGCTTTGGGTTACAATGAAAGTCTTTCTCTAATAAATTTTTAAATGTAATTTTCACTTTTGTAAAAAACTGTTGGCTGGGAACTATCAATGGAAATTCGTCGAGTCTATAGAAAATAATAAATTATATATAGATTAAGAGCTTCTTCCCAAAGATATTTCTAGTGACTACATATGGTCTAATTTAAAAACTGGACGAAGAGGAAATCTTCATAAATTAACTTCGTTTGTATTTTCGATTCCTATTAATAATGCGTTTGTAAAGAAAGAAAAATAATGTAATTTCCCCAATTAATGATAAGAATTAATTTTAATGAAAATTAAATTTTTTCAATATTTTTTTGCAAACAAATTAAAGTAAAGAAATACCAAATATATGTGGGAAAAAATAAAAATTCTTATGAAATAAAAAACAGGACCCATTTGGAAGTAAGTAATATAATCCAAATAAAGAAAAAAATTTCAACTCGAATCGTAAATGGCAGAGCCCTGAAGGAACACATAAGAAATACAAACGAATTGATAATTTTCTCATTTTTTTAAGTCGGATAATGAATATTTATTCTTTTGAATAGTTTTTGGCAGTTCGTTTTGGTAAATCAAGCTTTTTTTTCTCTAATGTCAAGCTTTTTCAGAATTTAGATCTGGTCGCAGAGTAATGCATACAAAAATATTTTTCTTTATCTTACTCTACGTCTCCACCTAACCATAGACTACTAACTAGACCCGTCACTATACAACAACATTACGAATGGCTCGATTATCGATGGCAACCGAACTTCAGTTGCGTTGCCAGCCGGCAACTTAAAATTTGTGGTTGCTAGAAAAACACTCAAATGCAACTGAAATTGACAGTTTTCAGTTGCCATCCGCAATATGATTTTTAGCAACTGGCAACGCAACTGAAGTTCGGTTGCCATCAATAATCGAGCCAGAAGATTGTATGAGAGGGAACCCAAATCTTATTTTATAATGTGGTTTCTAATTTGACTATGTCCTTCATATTATCTTAGTAAGAGCACTTTGCATGTAAAAATGTACAACACATGACAACAGCCTCTTTTAGCTGTCAAAAGTGAGCATTGAGATTACACCAATTTGAAGTATACACGTAACCTAACTCTCTCTGCGATTGAATTTGACAATCTCATCTTACATATTATGTTACGTGCAGACCTCAAGTTAGAGGTAACATAGTTTTGACATTTCGTTACCTTATTAATGGTTTGCTGTTTTTCAATGCTTTTTCCTATGTTTATGGCTAAAACCAATAATAAGGTGACGATTTTCTGTAATACTTATTCATATATTTATTGCTAGTTTCGACGGGGTCTAATCACATAAAAGTGTGACCTCGGTTCAAAGCGAGTTCAGTACCAGGTAGCCTTATCAGCACAGCTGATCGTCAGCTGATTATACCCAATCAGTCAAACTCCATATAAAAATAGAAAAACTCACCCGAACTGTCAACGTACAAATAAAAATAATACTATTACAATTTCGTTGTGTGTTGTTTTACTGATAACGCCACTTGATATTAAAGGGCCAAATAAACTACGCAAGCGGCTTGCCAAACATGACAGAAATATGCGTTTGTGCAAGCTTGTTTTGTAATATATTTTGACTGCCATATTGAATTTGTGGCAAACTGATTGTATAGTCTATTGTAAAATTAGCTCATTTGCAACAAAATTTCCATAGAGTGAGGTTGTCGTGGAAAATTAAAATTTAAATCAGTGATTAATGTGAAAAATCTTTACGCATGCCTTTACACATGCTAATAAATCTTTCAAGTATCGCAGCATTTACACATGTAAGTGAAAGATAACGCTACGAAATAAGATTGTGTGACGTTAAAATTTACAGACCACTCATGGTAGATATTTGTGATATTTTTTGTTATAACAATTAAAAATTAAATTTGTCACGTATGGATCGCTGTTGTTACTGCTATGACAGCGTTGTTAACACAATTGGTAGAACAACGATGTCTTAAAAACAAGAATTGTTGCCAGCATGAAATAGACAACAACATATATATAAATTTGCTATCTCTGCCGCACCACCATCTAATAATATGACTGGTGCTAACAAAACACCTCAAGAAATTTCCTTTTTTTCTTTTTCCATAAAAACAAACAAGTTATACAGAAACCACTACATACTAAACTTGACAGCTTGTGTCCTATTTGTCAAGCTAAAAATTAATTTCTCTGTTCGCAATTTTATGCATGAACATCAATTATATATTTTACCGTTGGAATCTAATTCATGAATCATGCTAGAATTATTCGGATATATAATACATTATAATATATGTATATTGAAACAAACGTCTATACCTGATTTATTTGTATCATGATAAATGGCAAATTCTATTTAGGAAAAACAGATAAGATAAAGCAGGTTATTTTTCAATATAAAGTTTGACATTTGTCATGATAAAAATTTATCACGTATAGACATAGGCTAAAGCAGGGCGAATTGATACCAGGTGGCCTTATTATTGTAAATGAACTATACCAAAATGTCAAACTCTATGTAAAAAAACTAAATAAAAACTTTTTACGTATGCATTTCACATAACAGAAAGGTGAAGTCCAGTTCTTATTGTACTATAAGGTCACTTGGTATTAATACGCTTTGGGTTACAATGAAAGTCTTTCTCTAATAAATTTTTAAATGTAATTTTCACTTTTGTAAAAAACTGTTTGCTGGGAACTATCAATGGAAATTCGTCGAGTCTATAGAAAATAATAAATTATATATAGATTAAGAGCTTCTTCCCAAAGATATTTCTAGTGACTACATATGGTCTAATTTAAAAACTGGACGAAGAGGAAATCTTCATAAATTAACTTCGTTTGTATTTTCGATTCCTATTAATAATGCGTTTGTAAAGAAAGAAAAATAATGTAATTTCCCCAATTAATGATAAGAATTAATTTTAATGAAAATTAAATTTTTTCAATATTTTTTTGCAAACAAATTAAAGTAAAGAAATACCAAATATATGTGGGAAAAAATAAAAATTCTTATGAAATAAAAAACAGGACCCATTTGGAAGTAAGTAATATAATCCAAATAAAGAAAAAAAATTTCAACTCGAATCGTAAATGGCAGAGCCCTGAAGGAACACATAAGAAATACAAACGAATTGATAATTTTCTCATTTTTTTAAGTCGGATAATGAATATTTATTCTTTTGAATAGTTTTTGGCAGTTCGTTTTGGTAAATCAAGCTTTTTTTTCTCTAATGTCAAGCTTTTTCAGAATTTAGATCTGGTCGCAGAGTAATGCATACAAAAATATTTTTCTTTATCTTACTCTACGTCTCCACCTAACCATAGACTACTAACTAGACCCGTCACTATACAACAACATTACGAATGGCTCGATTATCGATGGCAACCGAACTTCAGTTGCGTTGCCAGCCGGCAACTTAAAATTTGTGGTTGCTAGAAAAACACTCAAATGCAACTGAAATTGACAGTTTTCAGTTGCCATCCGCAATATGATTTTTAGCAACTGGCAACGCAACTGAAGTTCGGTTGCCATCAATAATCGAGCCAGAAGATTGTATGAGAGGGAACCCAAATCTTATTTTATAATGTGGTTTCTAATTTGACTATGTCCTTCATATTATCTTAGTAAGAGCACTTTGCATGTAAAAATGTACAACACATGACAACAGCCTCTTTTAGCTGTCAAAAGTGAGCATTGAGATTACACCAATTTGAAGTATACACGTAACCTAACTCTCTCTGCGATTGAATTTGACAATCTCATCTTACATATTATGTTACGTGCAGACCTCAAGTTAGAGGTAACATAGTTTTGACATTTCGTTACCTTATTAATGGTTTGCTGTTTTTCAATGCTTTTTCCTATGTTTATGGCTAAAACCAATAATAAGGTGACGATTTTCTGTAATACTTATTCATATATTTATTGCTAGTTTCGACGGGGTCTAATCACATAAAAGTGTGACCTCGGTTCAAAGCGAGTTCAGTACCAGGTAGCCTTATCAGCACAGCTGATCGTCAGCTGATTATACCCAATCAGTCAAACTCCATATAAAAATAGAAAAACTCACCCGAACTGTCAACGTACAAATAAAAATAATACTATTACAATTTCGTTGTGTGTTGTTTTACTGATAACGCCACTTGATATTAAAGGGCCAAATAAACTACGCAAGCGGCTTGCCAAACATGACAGAAATATGCGTTTGTGCAAGCTTGTTTTGTAATATATTTTGACTGCCATATTGAATTTGTGGCAAACTGATTGTATAGTCTATTGTAAAATTAGCTCATTTGCAACAAAATTTCCATAGAGTGAGGTTGTCGTGGAAAATTAAAATTTAAATCAGTGATTAATGTGAAAAATCTTTACGCATGCCTTTACACATGCTAATAAATCTTTCAAGTATCGCAGCATTTACACATGTAAGTGAAAGATAACGCTACGAAATAAGATTGTGTGACGTTAAAATTTACAGACCACTCATGGTAGATATTTGTGATATTTTTTGTTATAACAATTAAAAATTAAATTTGTCACGTATGGATCGCTGTTGTTACTGCTATGACAGCGTTGTTAACACAATTGGTAGAACAACGATGTCTTAAAAACAAGAATTGTTGCCAGCATGAAATAGACAACAACATATATATAAATTTGCTATCTCTGCCGCACCACCATCTAATAATATGACTGGTGCTAACAAAACACCTCAAGAAATTTCCTTTTTTTCTTTTTCCATAAAAACAAACAAGTTATACAGAAACCACTACATACTAAACTTGACAGCTTGTGTCCTATTTGTCAAGCTAAAAATTAATTTCTCTGTTCGCAATTTTATGCATGAACATCAATTATATATTTTACCGTTGGAATCTAATTCATGAACAATGCTAGAATTATTCGGATATATAATACATTATAATATATGTATATTGAAACAAACGTCTATACCTGATTTATTTGTATCATGATAAATGGCAAATTCTATTTCGGAAAAACAGATAAGATAAAGCAGGTTATTTTTCAATATAAAGTTTGACATTTGTCATGATAAAAATTTATCACGTATAGACATAGGCTAAAGCAGGGCGAATTGATACCAGGTGGCCTTATTATTGTAAATGAACTTTACCAAAATGTCAAACTCTATGTAAAAAAACTAAATAAAAACTTTTTACGTATACATTTCACATAACAGAAAGGTGAAGTCCAGTTCTTATTGTACTATAAGGTCACTTGGTATTAATACGCTTTGGGTTACAATGAAAGTCTTTCTCTAATAAATTTTTAAATGTAATTTTCACTTTTGTAAAAAACTGTTTGCTGGGAACTATCAATGGAAATTCGTCGAGTCTATAGAAAATAATAAATTATATATAGATTAAGAGCTTCTTCCCAAAGATATTTCTAGTGACTACATATGGTCTAATTTAAAAACTGGACGAAGAGGAAATCTTCATAAATTAACTTCGTTTGTATTTTCGATTCCTATTAATAATGCGTTTGTAAAGAAAGAAAAATAATGTAATTTCCCGAATTAATGATAAGAATTAATTTTAATGAAAATTTAATTTTTTCAATATTTTTTTGCAAACAAATTAAAGTAAAGAAATACCAAATATTTGTGGGAAAAAATAAAAATTCTTATGAAATAAAAAACAGGACCCATTTGGAAGTAAGTAATATAATCCAAATAAAGAAAAAAATTTTCAACTCGAATCGTAAATGGCAGAGCCCTGAAGGAACACATAAGAAATACAAACGAATTGATAATTTTCTCCTTTTTTTAAGTCGGATAATGAATATTTATTCTTTTGAATAGTTTTTGACAGTTTTTGGCAGTTCGTTTTGGTAAATCAAGCTTTTTTCTCTAATGTCAAGCTTTTTCACAATTTGGATCTGGTCGCAGAGTAATGCATACAAAAATATTTTTCTTTATCTTACTCTACGTCTCCACCTAACCATAGACTACTAACTAGACCCGTCACTATACAACAACATTACGAATGGCTCGATTATCGATGGCAACCGAACTTCAGTTGCGTTGCCAGCCGGCAACTTAAAATTTGTGGTTGCTAGAAAAACACTCAAATGCAACTGAAATTGACAGTTTTCAGTTGCCATCCGCAATATGATTTTTAGCAACTGGCAACGCAACTGAAGTTCGGTTGCCATCAATAATCGAGCCAGAAGATTGTATGAGAGGGAACCCAAATCTTATTTTATAATGTGGTTTCTAATTTGACTATGTCCTTCATATTATCTTAGTAAGAGCACTTTGCATGTAAAAATGTACAACACATGACAACAGCATCTTTTAGCTGTCAAAAGTGAGCATTGAGATTACACCAATTTGAAGTATACACGTAACCTAATTCTCTCTGCGATTGAATTTGACAATCTCATCTTACATATTATTTTACGTGCAGACCTCAAGTTAGAGATAACATAGTTTTGACATTTCGTTACCTTATTATTGGTTTGCTGTTTTTCAATGCCTTTTCCTATGTTTATGGCTAAAACCAATAATAAGGTGACGATTTTCTGTAATACTTATTCATATATTTATTGCTAGTTTCGACGGGGTCTAATCACATAAAAGTGTGACCTCGGTTCAAAGCGAATTCAGTACCAGGTAGCCTTATCAGCACAGCTTATCGTCAGCTGATTATACCCAATCAGTCAAACTCCATATAAAAATAGAAAAACTCACCCGAACTGTCAACGTACAAATAAAAATAATACTATTACAATTTCGTTGTGTGTTGATTTACTGATAACGCCACTTGATATTAAAGGGCCAAATAAACTACGCAAGCGGCTTGCCAAACATGACAGAAATATGCGTTTGTGCAAGCTTGTTGTGTAATATATGGCGGTGTTTTTACGCTTGGCAAGCGGCTTGACAAGCTGCTTGCAGAAAAATCAAAAAATTTAGATATTTTGACTGCCATATTGAATTTGTGGCAAACTGATTGTATAGTCTATTGTAAAATTAGCTCATTTGCAACAAAATTTCCATAGAGTGAGGTTGTCGTGGAAAATTAAAATTTAAATCAGTGATTAATGTGAAAAATCTTTACGCATGCCTTTACACATGCTAATAAATCTTTCAAGTATCGCAGCATTTACACATGTAAGTGAAAGATAACGCTACGAAATAAGATTGTGTGACGTTAAAATTTACAGACCACTCATGGTAGATATTTGTGATATTTTTTGTTATAACAATTAAAAATTAAATTTGTCACGTATGGATCGCTGTTGTTACTGCTATGACAGCGTTGTTAACACAATTGTTAGAACAACGATGTCTTAAAAACAAGAATTGTTGCCAACATGAAATAGACAACAACATATATATAAATTTGCTATCTCTGCCGCACCACCATCTAATAATATGACTGGTGCTAACAAAACACCTCAAGAAATTTCCTTTTTTTCTTTTTCCATAAAAACAAACAAGTTATACAGAAACCACTACATACTAAACTTGACAGCTTGTGTCCTATTTGTCAAGCTAAAAATTAATTTCTCTGTTCGCAATTTTATGCATGAACATCAATTATATATTTTACCGTTGGAATCTAATTCATGAACAATGCTAGAATTATTCGGATATATAATACATTATAATTTATGTATATTGAAACAAACGTCTATACCTGATTTATTTGTATCATGATAAATGGCAAATTCTATTTCGGAAAAACAGATAAGATAAAGCAGGTTATTTTTCAATATAAAGTTTGACATTTGTCATGATAAAAATTTATCACGTATAGACATAGGCTAAAGCAGGGCGAATTGATACCAGGTGGCCTTATTATTGTAAATGAACTTTACCAAAATGTCAAACTCTATGTAAAAAAACTAAATAAAAACTTTTTACGTATGCATTTCACATAACAGAAAGGTGAAGTCCAGTTCTTATTGTACTATAAGGTCACTTGGTATTAATACGCTTTGGGTTACAATGAAAGTCTTTCTCTAATAAATTTTTAAATGTAATTTTCACTTTTGTAAAAAACTGTTTGCTGGGAACTATCAATGGAAATTCGTCGAGTCTATAGAAAATAATAAATTATATATAGATTAAGAGCTTCTTCCCAAAGATATTTCTAGTGACTACATATGGTCTAATTTAAAAACTGGACGAAGAGGAAATCTTCATAAATTAACTTCGTTTGTATTTTCGATTCCTATTAATAATGCGTTTGTAAAGAAAGAAAAATAATGTAATTTCCCGAATTAATGATAAGAATTAATTTTAATGAAAATTTAATTTTTTCAATATTTTTTTGCAAACAAATTAAAGTAAAGAAATACCAAATATATGTGGGAAAAAATAAAAATTCTTATGAAATAAAAAACAGGACCCATTTGGAAGTAAGTAATATAATCCAAATAAAGAAAAAAATTTTCAACTCGAATCGTAAATGGCAGAGCCCTGAAGGAACACATAAGAAATACAAACGAATTGATAATTTTCTCCTTTTTTTAAGTCGGATAATGAATATTTATTCTTTTGAATAGTTTTTGGCAGTTCGTTTTGGTAAATCAAGCTTTTTTCTCTAATGTCAAGCTTTTTCACAATTTGGATCTGGTCGCAGAGTAATGCATACAAAAATATTTTTCTTTATCTTACTCTACGTCTCCACCTAACCATAGACTACTAACTAGACCCGTCACTATACAACAACATTACGAATGGCTCGATTATCGATGGCAACCGAACTTCAGTTGCGTTGCCAGCCGGCAACTTAAAATTTGTGTTTGCTCGAAAAACACTCAAATGCAACTGAAATTGACAGTTTTCAGTTGCCATCCGCAATATGATTTTTAGCAACTGGCAACGCAACTGAAGTTCGGTTGCCATCAATAATCGAGCCAGAAGATTGTATGAGAGGGAACCCAAATCTTATTTTATAATGTGGTTTCTAATTTGACTATGTCCTTCATATTATCTTAGTAAGAGCACTTTGCATGTAAAAATGTACAACACATGACAACAGCATCTTTTAGCTGTCAAAAGTGAGCATTGAGATTACACCAATTTGAAGTATACACGTAACCTAATTCTCTCTGCGATTGAATTTGACAATCTCATCTTACATATTATGTTACGTGCAAACCTCAAGTTAGAGATAACATAGTTTTGACATTTCGTTACCTTATTATTGGTTTGCTGTTTTTCAATGCTTTTTCCTATGTTTATGGCTAAAACCAATAATAAGGTGACGATTTTCTGTAATACTTATTCATATATTTATTGCTAGTTTCGACGGGGTCTAATCACATAAAAGTGTGACCTCGGTTCAAAGCGAATTCAGTACCAGGTAGCCTTATCAGCACAGCTGATCGTCAGCTGATTATACCCAATCAGTCAAACTCCATATAAAAATAGAAAAACTCACCCGAACTGTCAACGTACAAATAAAAATAATACTATTACAATTTCGTTGTGTGTTGATTTACTGATAACGCCACTTGATATTAAAGGGCCAAATAAACTACGCAAGCGGCTTGCCAAACATGACAGAAATATGCGTTTGTGCAAGCTTGTTGTGTAATATATAGCGGTGTTTTTACGCTTGGCAAGCGGCTTGACAAGCTGCTTGCAGAAAAATCAAAAAATTTAGATATTTTGACTGCCATATTGAATTTGTGGCAAACTGATTGTATAGTCTATTGTAAAATTAGCTCATTTGCAACAAAATTTCCATAGAGTGAGGTTGTCGTGGAAAATTAAAATTTAAATCAGTGATTAATGTGAAAAATCTTTACGCATGCCTTTACACATGCTAATAAATCTTTCAAGTATCGCAGCATTTACACATGTAAGTGAAAGATAACGCTACGAAATAAGATTGTGTGACGTTAAAATTTACAGACCACTCATGGTAGATATTTGTGATATTTTTTGTTATAACAATTAAAAATTAAATTTGTCACGTATGGATCGCTGTTGTTACTGCTATGACAGCGTTGTTAACACAATTGGTAGAACAACGATGTCTTAAAAGCAAGAATTGTTGCCAGCATGAAATAGACAACAACATATATATAAATTTGCTATCTCTGCCGCACCACCATCTAATAATATGACTGGTGCTAACAAAACACCTCAAGAAATTTCCTTTTTTTCTTTTTCCATAAAAACAAACAAGTTATACAGAAACCACTACATACTAAACTTGACAGCTTGTGTCCTATTTGTCAAGCTAAAAATTAATTTCTCTGTTCGCAATTTTATGCATGAACATCAATTATATATTTTACCGTTGGAATCTAATTCATGAATCATGCTAGAATTATTCGGATATATAATACATTATAATATATGTATATTGAAACAAACGTCTATACCTGATTTATTTGTATCATGATAAATGGCAAATTCTATTTAGGAAAAACAGCAGGTTATTTTTCAATATAAAGTTTGACATTTGTCATGATAAAAATTTATCACGTATAGACATAGGCTAAAGCAGGGCGAATTGATACCAGGTGGCCTTATTATTGTAAATGAACTTTACCAAAATGTCAAACTCTATGTAAAAAAACTAAATAAAAACTTTTTACGTATGCATTTCACATAACAGAAAGGTGAAGTCCAGTTCTTATTGTACTATAAGGTCACTTGGTATTAATACGCTTTGGGTTACAATGAAAGTCTTTCTCTAATAAATTTTTAAATGTAATTTTCACTTTTGTAAAAAACTGTTTGCTGGGAACTATCAATGGAAATTCGTCGAGTCTATAGAAAATAATAAATTATATATAGATTAAGAGCTTCTTCCCAAAGATATTTCTAGTGACTACATATGGTCTAATTTAAAAACTGGACGAAGAGGAAATCTTCATAAATTAACTTCGTTTGTATTTTCGATTCCTATTAATAATGCGTTTGTAAAGAAAGAAAAATAATGTAATTTCCCGAATTAATGATAAGAATTAATTTTAATGAAAATTTAATTTTTTCAATATTTTTTTGCAAACAAATTAAAGTAAAGAAATACCAAATATATGTGGGAAAAAATAAAAATTCTTATGAAATAAAAAACAGGACCCATTTGGAAGTAAGTAATATAATCCAAATAAAGAAAAAAATTTTCAACTCGAATCGTAAATGGCAGAGCCCTGAAGGAACACATAAGAAATACAAACGAATTGATAATTTTCTCCTTTTTTTAAGTCGGATAATGAATATTTATTCTTTTGAATAGTTTTTGACAGTTTTTGGCAGTTCGTTTTGGTAAATCAAGCTTTTTTCTCTAATGTCAAGCTTTTTCACAATTTGGATCTGGTCGCAGAGTAATGCATACAAAAATATTTTTCTTTATCTTACTCTACGTCTCCACCTAACCATAGACTACTAACTAGACCCGTCACTATACAACAACATTACGAATGGCTCGATTATCGATGGCAACCGAACTTCAGTTGCGTTGCCAGCCGGCAACTTAAAATTTGTGGTTGCTCGAAAAACACTCAAATGCAACTGAAATTGACAGTTTTCAGTTGCCATCCGCAATATGATTTTTAGCAACTGGCAACGCAACTGAAGTTCGGTTGCCATCAATAATCGAGCCAGAAGATTGTATGAGAGGGAACCCAAATCTTATTTTATAATGTGGTTTCTAATTTGACTATGTCCTTCATATTATCTTAGTAAGAGCACTTTGCATGTAAAAATGTACAACACATGACAACAGCATCTTTTAGCTGTCAAAAGTGAGCATTGAGATTACACCAATTTGAAGTATACACGTAACCTAATTCTCTCTGCGATTGAATTTGACAATCTCATCTTACATATTATGTTACGTGCAGACCTCAAGGTAGAGATAACATAGTTTTGACATTTCGTTACCTTATTATTGGTTTGCTGTTTTTCAATGCTTTTTCCTATGTTTATGGCTAAAACCAATAATAAGGTGACGATTTTCTGTAATACTTATTCATATATTTATTGCTAGTTTCGACGGGGTCTAATCACATAAAAGTGTGACCTCGGTTCAAAGCGAATTCAGTACCAGGTAGCCTTATCAGCACAGCTGATCGTCAGCTGATTATACCCAATCAGTCAAACTCCATATAAAAATAGAAAAACTCACCCGAACTGTCAACGTACAAATAAAAATAATACTATTACAATTTCGTTGTGTGTTGATTTACTGATAACGCCACTTGATATTAAAGGGCCAAATAAACTACGCAAGCGGCTTGCCAAACATGACAGAAATATGCGTTTGTGCAAGCTTGTTGTGTAATATATAGCGGTGTTTTTACGCTTGGCAAGCGGCTTGACAAGCTGCTTGCAGAAAAATCAAAAAATTTAGATATTTTGACTGCCATATTGAATTTGTGGCAAACTGATTGTATAGTCTATTGTAAAATTAGCTCATTTGCAACAAAATTTCCATAGAGTGAGGTTGTCGTGGAAAATTAAAATTTAAATCAGTGATTAATGTGAAAAATCTTTACGCATGCCTTTACACATGCTAATAAATCTTTCAAGTATCGCAGCATTTACACATGTAAGTGAAAGATAACGCTACGAAATAAGATTGTGTGACGTTAAAATTTACAGACCACTCATGGTAGATATTTGTGATATTTTTTGTTATAACAACTAAAAATTAAATTTTTCACGTATGGATCGCTGTTGTTACTGCTATGACAGCGTTGTTAACACAATTGTTAGAACAACGATGTCTTAAAAACAAGAATTGTTGCCAGCATGAAATAGACAACAACATATATATAAATTTGCTATCTCTGCCGCACCACCATCTAATAATATGACTGGTGCTAACAAAACACCTCAAGAAATTTCCTTTTTTTCTTTTTCCATAAAAACAAACAAGTTATACAGAAACCACTACATACTAAACTTGACAGCTTGTGTCCTATTTGTCAAGCTAAAAATTAATTTCTCTGTTCGCAATTTTATGCATGAACATCAATTATATACTTTACCGTTGGAATCTAATTCATGAATCATGCTAGAATTATTCGGATATATAATACATTATAATTTATGTATATTGAAACAAACGTCTATACCTGATTTATTTGTATCATGATAAATGGCAAATTCTATTTAGGAAAAACAGATAAGATAAAGCAGGTTATTTTTCAATATAAAGTTTGACATTTGTCATGATAAAAATTCATCACGTATAGACATAGGCTAAAGCAGGGCGAATTGATACCAGGTGGCCTTATTATTGTAAATGAACTTTACCAAAATGTCAAACTCTATGTAAAAAAACTAAATAAAAACTTTTTACGTATGCATTTCACATAACAGAAAGGTGAAGTCCAGTTCTTATTGTACTATAAGGTCACTTGGTATTAATACGCTTTGGGTTACAATGAAAGTCTTTCTCTAATAAATTTTTAAATGTAATTTTCACTTTTGTAAAAAACTGTTTGCTGGGAACTATCAATGGAAATTCGTCGAGTCTATAGAAAATAATAAATTATATATAGATTAAGAGCTTCTTCCCAAAGATATTTCTAGTGACTACATATGGTCTAATTTAAAAACTGGACGAAGAGGAAATCTTCATAAATTAACTTCGTTTGTATTTTCGATTCCTATTAATAATGCGTTTGTAAAGAAAGAAAAATAATGTAATTTCCCGAATTAATGATAAGAATTAATTTTAATGAAAATTTAATTTTTTCAATATTTTTTTGCAAACAAATTAAAGTAAAGAAATACCAAATATATGTGGGAAAAAATAAAAATTCTTATGAAATAAAAAACAGGACCCATTTGGAAGTAAGTAATATAATCCAAATAAGGAAAAAAATTTTCAACTCGAATCGTAAATGGCAGAGCCCTGAAGGAACACATAAGAAATACAAACGAATTGATAATTTTCTCCTTTTTTTAAGTCGGATAATGAATATTTATTCTTTTGAATAGTTTTTGACAGTTTTTGGCAGTTCGTTTTGGTAAATCAAGCTTTTTTTCTCTAATGTCAAGCTTTTTCACAATTTGGATCTGGTCGCAGAGTAATGCATACAAAAATATTTTTCTTTATCTTACTCTACGTCTCCACCTAACCATAGACTACTAACTAGACCCGTCACTATACAACAACATTACGAATGGCTCGATTATCGATGGCAACCGAACTTCAGTTGCGTTGCCAGCCG
>CATQFL010000125.1:15000-87500 GCA_956483635.1 Panzeria rudis | reverse complement strand
ACATACATACATACATACATACATACATACATACATACATACATACATACATACATACATACATACATACATACATACATACATACATACATACATACATACATACATACATACATACATACATACATACATACATACATACATACATACATACATACATACATACATACATACATACATACATACATACATACATACATACATACATACATACATACATACATACATACATACATACATACATACATACATACATACATACATACATACATACATACATACATACATACATACATACATACATACATACATACATACATACATACATACATACATACATACATACATACATACATACATACATACATACATACATACATACATACATACATACATACATACATACATACATACATACATACATACATACATACATACATACATACATACATACATACATACATACATACATACATACATACATACATACATACATACATACATACATACATACATACATACATACATACATACATACATACATACATACATACATACATACATACATACATACATACATACATACATACATACATACATACATACATACATACATACATACATACATACATACATACATACATACATACATACATACATACATACATACATACATACATACATACATACATACATACATACATACATACATACATACATACATACATACATACATACATACATACATACATACATACATACATACATACATACATACATACATACATACATGCATACATACATACATACATACATACATACATACATACATACATACATACATACATACATACATACATACATACATACATACATACATACATACATACATACATACATACATACATACATACATACATACATACATACATACATACATACATACATACATACATACATACATACATACATACATACATACATACATACATACATAATTTTTTTTTATAAACAATATATATTCGATATCGAAAATAAAATAAAATCGGATTCTGCTGCTTGTTGGCACGTTTTAAATAGTAAACGCGATAACTACTGCAGTCCAAAACGTATGTATTATAATAGCTTTACATCCGAGTGTACAGGGGCCCAATCGTCGCTTTCGATATCGAGTAGATTCGATCGAGTTTTCTTAGTTTGAGATTATGAGATTCGATATCGAACAATGTATTTATATTGTTCGATATCGAATGCCATAATCTCAAACTAAGAAAAATTGGTCGAATCAGCTCGATATCGAAAGCGACCATTCGACCCCAGGTGAATTTTGTGATCTTTTTTCAAATTTTTTCCAAAGCACATTTGTTAAACCAGTTTGTAAGAACCACATTGTCCAAGCAATTACGAATCATGATGGAGATAATAATTTTAATATTATAATTGAGGACGTTATCTCAGCTATTAATTCTTTGAATAATTAGGGAATTCACAACAGCGTTCTAAATGTGCCTTAATATAACGACGTTTTAATTTTAGTCTTTTGTTATGGGTTGGCAAGTTCGTTGTTTTTGTTTTGTGTGTAAATGAAATTTACCACCAAATGACAAGTTTAAAAGTCCAAGAAGCATGTTTTTTTCAATGCGGCAATATTTTAAATAAAGAATTTGTGTGTAGTTTAAGTGTGTTGGTATTTCTTTGGCTTGTTGATAGGTACCAAGCACTAACGTGCTTGTCTTGTTGTTTTGTTTGTATTTGTGTATTTTGAGTTCGTGTTCTATACGTGTAAATAGTGAGAAATATTCGCAAACTTCGTCGTTACTTTTATTACTCTCGAAGTAGAAACAAGCATTAATTTGCCGTCGGTGAACAAAATAAACAATATAAAAATATACAAAATATAAAAAAAAAATATTCGCAACAACAAAGTATTAACAAAAACCGTTTTGTTTAATATTTTACGTACCTATACATTTTTCATTTCTTTTTGTAAAGTAAATTATAATTATAAGCAAGTAGGCACACAAACAACAAATATATTTGGTATTCGTACCAAATGAGTACGAATACAACAACAAACAACAGAAATGCCTACGTTACTGTTGTTGCTGCAGAACGTAATAACCCAGTAAACAAAAATTTACACTTGCGTACACGGGTACGTTCCAATTCAATGTCTATGACGGACCATAATATAAAAGTAAATTTGTTGATACCAGCATCACAGCAAAGCACAAGTGCCAACAATATGAGCCAACATCAAGCTGAAAAAGAAAAAACGACAGAAAGTGTCCCCCTAGAAACTGATTCAGAAAATCCAAAAATCCAAATGGGTATTGATCGCTATTTCAAAGTGGTAAATAATAAAAAAGACAAAGAAGTCCAAGATCGAAAAACCTCGCTCCATTGGCGAAAATGGCCAAAGATGGTAAATCTGATGCGGCGCTCTCTGAAAACCGGTTTTCACTTCTACAAAACGACGAAGACGAAATCACCATTGTCAGGTCAAGCAAGCCGCCCCCAATATACTTAAGAGAGAAAAACTCAAATGAGCTAATTAAAAGGCTAGTACAATTAATCGGTGAAGAGGCGTTTTACGTGATCCCGATAAAACGTGGTGCGATTAATGAAACAAAAATTCAAGTAAATGAAGAAAATCATTACCGCTCAGTAGTTTCGGAGTTCGAAACACAAAATAAAAATTTTTACACGTACCAATTGAAAAGTGCAAAAGGCCTCCAGGTAGTGATAAAAGGCATCGATTCATACGTGGATCCAGAAGAGGTAAAAGCGGGTCTACTAAATAATAATTTTAAAGTAAAAAATGTTACTAACATTAAAAATAGAGAGCGAGTTCCCCAACCACTATTTCGTGTGGAAATGGAACCAGGTGATATGAAATTAAAAAAGAATGAAGTACACCCCATTTACAGCTTAAGATATTTGCTGCACCGACGAGTTACCGTAGAGGAACCACACAAGCGAGCAGGGCCCATTCAATGTCTAAATTGCCAAGAATATGGCCACACCAAAACATATTGCAAGTTGCGCACCGTTTGTGTCATCTGTGGTGAACTACACAGCACTGCCAATTGTGATAAGCAAAAAGATGATTCCAAAATGAAAAAGTGTAGCAATTGTCATCAAAATCACACTGCAAACTACAGGGGCTGCCCTGTCTATGTACATGTTAAGCAGTCTTTGTCAAACAGACGTAATCAAACCTATGCTCAACCTAATACTTTCGACAATACAAATTATCCCCAGTTGCGCCAACCAGCTACCAGCCGGCCTTCATACGCCAACATTTTTAAAGCTAACCAGCCCATAGCGCAAAACATACCAAACAGCCAGTTCTCGTACGCTAATGCTTTGAAGTCTAACCAGCCCACAGCTCAAAAACGGCCTCTTGCCAACGAAAACAGTGGTTTCAATTTTGATCGACTTGAGGCTTGAATAGAAAATTTAATACAAACCGTAAATTTTTTTACAACCAACATGACCTGCATGATGCAGGAAGTGTTGAAAATGCAGTCTACATTATTGCAGGCTGCATTAAACAAACCATGAACTTAAAAATCTGTTTCTGGAACGCAAACGGCATCCGCCAACATAAAAACGAACTAGAATACTTCATGATGGATAAACAAATTGATGTTATGCTTATCTCTGAGACGCACTTGACTGCTAGAAGTTTTTTTAAAATCAACGGATATACTCTCTACGACACAAAGGACCCCCAAGGTAGAGCTTGTAGTGGCTACGGTATACTAATAAAATCGCGATTAAAACACTACTTAATGAGTGATCATTGTGAATACTATCTTCAAGCAACTAACATCTGCATTGAAGCTTTTCATCAAAACCTGGTGATTTCATCAATTTACTCTCCTCCCAGGTACTCTATTACAAAAAATCAGTATAGTAGATTTTTTAATTCACTAGGCCCACGCTTTTTGGCCGCCGGTGATTACAACGCTAAGCACACGTTCTGGGGATCTCGCCTCATCACGCCAAAGGGTCGCGTTTTGTTTGACACAATTTCAAAAATGCGGTTAAATGTTATATCAAGTGGACAGCCAACTTACTGGCCAACAGATCGCCGAAAAATACCTGATGTTATTGATTTTGGAGTAGTAAAGGGTGTGCCCAGC
This sequence comes from Panzeria rudis, assembly GCA_956483635.1. Taxonomy (NCBI): domain Eukaryota; kingdom Metazoa; phylum Arthropoda; class Insecta; order Diptera; family Tachinidae; genus Panzeria; species Panzeria rudis. The sequence goes on along the minus strand of CATQFL010000125.1, from coordinate 83,349 downwards.
GAAATGATCCAAGTTGAAGCATCTTTAGATTTGTCTTCAGATCACTCACCAACTATTGTCACTATATATTCACATACAACATATTCACCCACTTGTGATTTAACGATGACAACCACACGTATAAATTGGTTGAAATACAAAAAATATTTGAGTGCTCATTGCCCAGAAAATATTCCATTAAAAACGCCTGCTGACATAGATGACTCTATTAGAATGTTTGAGGCAAACCTTAAGCAAGCTGCTCTAAATGCTACTACTACAAATCTTCAGGTGAGATATAATAAAATTTTTTCAGCAGATGTAGAACGGCTTTTATCCGAAAAAAGAAGAGTTCGTAGAGAATGGCAACGCTACAGATCCCCACAGCTAAAATCTAGGCTGAAGGAATGTACTAAACAGCTGAAAACTCTACTAGAATATCAAAAAACCGTTTCTCTTCAAAACTTTCTAAATGGGCTCGACGCAACACCTCAAACAGACTATTCGCTATGGAGAGCAGCCCGAGGCCTCAAAAGACCAGTGATATATAAGCCTCCATTGCGAACTTCGAATGGAGACTGGGCAAGAACTGACGCTGAAAAAGGTACTCTGTTTGTAAACCACTTGCAGAAAGTATTTACTACAAATACGTCTGATACTATAGTTGAGCTGCCACCAGTCCTCGCTATACCAGATGTTACTTTGAGGTTCAACATTCGTGAGATTGAACACTATATTGCGGGCTTAAACTCGAAAAAAGCCCCAGGCGCTGATAAAATAAGCAATAAAATGCTCTTAGAGCTACCCTATACTGCAAAACGGATAATTCTATTTATTTTTAACAGCATTTTGCGCCTCAAATGCTATCCCGCAGAATGGAAGGTTTCGCTGATTACCATGATACCTAAACCAGGCAAAGATCATACGAAGGTGGAGTCCTATAGGCCTATAAGCCTGTTGTCTAACATGTCAAAACTATTTGAAAAGCTACTTATGAGTAAGCTAACACCCATACTGAATCGTACTGGATGCATTCCAGACCACCAATTCGGTTTTAGGAGACAACATAGTACGATTGAACAAACACATAGACTCGTAAACGTGGTTAGAAAAACCTTCGAAGAAAAGAAATATTGTTCTGCGCTCTTCATCGATGTTTCTCAAGCATTTGATAAAGTATGGCACGCAGGTTTAATACATAAACTAAAGCAAAACCTACCCGAAAATATCCTTAAACTTTTAGAAAGCTACTTAACTGAGCGAAAATTTTTTGTTAAAGAAGGTAATTTTCAAAGCCCTCCGCAACCCATTGAAGCCGGAGTTCCTCAAGGCAGCATCCTCGGTCCTGTATTATATCTGATATATGCCTCTGACTTGCCGGTAAGCAGTAACATACACATATCAACATTCGCTGATGATACAGCTTTTCTAAGTGTTCACAAAAGCCATCAAGAAGCCACCCGCAATTTGCTAGATTATATACCCCAGTTGGAACAATGGCTAAAACAATGGCGGATAAAAATTAACGAACAAAAATGTCTACACATTACTTTTACATTGTGCAAAGAAACCTGCCCACCTATACAAATAAATAACCAAACTATACCTCAACACACTGAAGTAAAATATCTCGGTGTTCACCTTGATCGTCGTCTAACTTGGAAGTCACACATAAATGCAAAGGTAACCCAAATGAAATCAAAAGCAGCTCAAATGAATTGGCTCATTGGAAGGAACTCTACTCTAAGCCTAGATTGTAAACTTCTTCTATACAACTCCATTCTAAAACCAATATGGTCCTACGGAATCCAGTTATGGGGCACTGCCTCGGCATCAAATGTAGAAAAAATTCAAGGCAACAAAATAAAATACTCCGTACGATTACAGCAGCCCCATGGTATGTCAGAAACAATCGAATTCATAAAGACCTAGATGTGCCGCCGGTTAAAACAATGTTTTCTAAACACGTGACAAGCTACATAAAAAGACTTGAGTTGCACCCAAATCCCCTAGCCCGAAACATCATTAACTTTAGAGGCCACACTCGGCTGAGAAGGAGGGACACTCTTGCTCTCAGCCGAACACGAGAGACGTAAACAACCAACCGCTGAAATAAATATTTTTGTCTGGCACTGGCTGGACTTAAAAATTAAAATTTTAGAGTTAAGATTTGATTACTTATTGTTAGTTCAATTTTATTGAAGATACAATAAATAAATACATATAACCGAAAAAAAAACTTTTATTACTTTAATATGCTGTGCTTTGTATCGTTGCTCTCAATGAAATTTTAAGGTGTAACGATATTTCTATTTCCAAATTTTAAGATACACATTGTGAATTCCCTAAATGATACAAAGCGTTCTGCTGGATTGTATCCTTAGTTATTTTTTTTAGCAAATGTTCGCAAAACATTGCAATGGGCATTACCAAACTGTTTAGCGTGTGTCTTAAAACTAGAAATTTTTTGGATTGTTGGAAGATTTGATCTGTTGTGCCCATTTTCAAATCTGGGGACCGTAGAGAGGTAACTTACTACATGCCAATAATCAAACAGTGCACTTTTGCAAAGATTTTCGATAGGATTATTAAAGATAAACTATTCGAACACGTTGTGCACCATATTTCTTCCTGCCAACATGGGTTCATGCCAAGCAGATCTACTGTCACTAACCTAATTTTATTATCGCATGACATTATTAGTGCCATGGAACTTAAATCTCAGTGTGATGTAATTTACACTGACTACGCGAAAGCGTTTGACACCGTTAACCACTATTTTTTGTTACAAAAACTAATCCAAATTGAATTATCGAAATATCTTTTATTGTTTTTTAAAAACTTTCTACTGAATAGAAAACTAAACGTCAAAATTGCTAACGCAAATTCCTCTTTTTTAATCGAAGCTTATTCTGGTATTCCTCAAGGAACACATATTGGTCCATTACTTTTTATTATTTTTATAAATGATTTACCACAAATTTTTGATTTTGCTAAATGTCGTATGTTTCCGGATGATGTAAAATTATTCGCTAAAATATCTTACATGAACGATTGCAAGAAATTGCAAACTAATTTAACAAAATTGGCATATTTTGTTCAAACAATGGTATTAGGGTTAACATATCAAAATGCTGCGTAGTGTCCTTTACATACTGTTTAAACATGATCACTTTTAATTACAATATTGTAGGTACGGCTCTTAAAAGAGAGTCACAAATTAAGGATTTGGGTGTCACCTTTGATACAAAAATGCGTTTTTCTTATCATATAGATACCATAATTGCTAAAACATATTGTATACTTGGTTTTATAAGAAGAAATTCTAAGGATTTCAGAGACGCATAAGTATAATCTCAAATCTTTATATGTCTCCTTGGTTCGTAGTATTTTGGAATATTGTTCAATTGTGTGGAACCCTTATTATTCAGGCCATTCCAACCGTATTGAACGTATTCAAAAAAATTGTACTAAAACTGTTTTAAAGTTAATTTGGCCCTTCAAATTACCATCCTATGAAGCTAGAAGGAAACTCTTACGCTTACAGTCAATAGCAGATAGACGAACATATTTTTCAATTATGGTTGTCTATAATGTTTTGTCTGACAATATAAAATGCCCCGAAATTTCAAGATTTTTTAATATTTATCATCTACCCAGAGTTTTGAGAAATAATCGAATGTTTGTGAAACATGTTCACAGAACAAATGATGCGGAAAATGAGCCAATTGCAAGATGCTTGCAATTAATACCTTTTCACCACCATTAAATTTTAATGTAAGCTATGATATTTTTAAATTATTGTTATTTAAATATTATAACTAAATATGTATATACTTTGTAGTAATCTGTAAGAATTAAATTCTGTAGATGAAATAAATAAATAAATAAAAATACTAATACAAGACAAAGAAAAACTGAATATCAATAACTATCAAATGAAATACAGCTCTAAGAGTGACAGTATGAATTGATTAAAAGTAGATGATATTCGGCTCTTGACTGCAAACACCCGACTTTGGTCGATTGGGCTAAGCGGTAAAGAGCTCTGATGAGATTAGCGGGAGCTATCGCAACGTCAGTTCAACCCTCCGCGCAGTCAAAGTTCTCTTTGTCTACATGCTTCACATTTATCTCTAAATAAAAATATAATTTAATTGAAAAATTAAATTAAAGCCGAACTTAAGCCAAAATAATTAAAATTTTTTTGGATATAAACCCATACAGTTCGACTAAACTCATAACTTTATTGTTAAACTTAAAGCAATGATGCGCACAATTTAAATTGTGATTGTATTGCTTCATATTAGTATTAGTGAAGAGAGTCTTCTCAGCAAACACAAAGTCAAGCGTTTGAAATATGATGAATTACAATTTGTTATTTTCAAACTTTTTTTTTTGCTTGCGAATGAGAATTATTTTTCAGTTTTTTTTTGTAAAGCAAGGGCCAGGTGCTTTTTCATTTTGTAATTTGTATATAAAAATTTTGTTTTGAAACGCTTTTGTTTATTTTTCATACAATCTTTGAAACTCTTAAAATGGAATTATTGCACAAAATCTGCATAGAATTATTATCTTTGAGTTTTATTTTTTGGCTCAAAAATATCGATAAATTTTCAATTATTATTTTTTCGCGTCTAATTTATTTTATATTTTTTAATTTGGGGCCATTTTTAAAAAACGGCCCAACATTTTCCATTAAAAACAGCATAAATATTTATCGGTAATTTTTTCTGTTTTGGCCTATTTTTAGTTTGGCACCATTTTTCGTATTTTGTGGCTATTTTTCATTTTATGTTTTTTAGTTTGGGGACATTTTTCCTTTTTTTTGGGACCATTTTTGATTTTTTAGTTTGGGGCCATTTTTCCTATTTTGGGGCCAAAAATGTATGTATGGTAAATAGCCCCAAATTAAAAAATGGCGCCGAAAATTGGAAAAATAGCCCCATAATTTTTGTTGTTGTTTTAAGTTCAAAATTTTTGGGTCGTTGTCTTACATAATGTCTTCTAATCGGGTATGTTCTGTATTTCATATGGAATTAAAATGTGCGGAATTATCAAAGCATTGTTGTTGCGAATCAATATTTATAACGACAATGCTTTGATAATTCCGCACATTTTAATTTCACATGAAATACAGAACATACCCGAATGATATACATATTCATTTAAATATTTGACAACATAAAAGGCGTTGTATATTACCAAATGTATTGTTTATAATAAAATATTTTTCGCATATCATCAATTGGATATGAAACACGAGTGTTTGCTGGATAACTCTTAATGAAAAAATGTACAAAAAAATTTATAAGCATCCGCAGTGTGTGCTTTCGCCGCTGTCTCATCGACGACTAAATTCAGAGCAAAAGAATCTGTGTGAAGAATGTGTGTGAGATAATTTCCACAATTGTGGTATGGCGTGCGTTTCAATGCTCTAAAGGCACCTAGCAAAAGGATGTACATGTTCAAATAAAACAACAAACATTTTCACACACTAGTACTTGAAGTTATCAATGATAATTCATACTAGAATAGAGAAATAATAAAAAAAGCTTAATACAAGACAAAAAAAAACTGAATATTAATAACTATCAAATGAAATACAGCTCTAAGAGTGACAGTTTGAATTGATTAAAAGTAGATGATATTCAGCTCTTGACTGCAAACACCCGACTTTGGTCGAGTGAGCTAAGCGGTAAAGAACTCTGATGAGATTAGCGGGAGCTATCGAAACGTCAGTTCAATCCTCCGCACAGTCAAAGTTTTCTTTGTCTACATGCATCACATTTATCTCTAAATAAAAATATAATTTAATTGAAAAATTAAATTAAAGCCGAACTTAAGCCAAAATAATTAAAATTTCTTTGGATATAAACCCATACAGTTCGACTAAACTCATAACATAAAAATACTAATATAATATATAGTAGTGGTGTTGCGAATATTCGTTTTCGTATTCGAATCGCCGAATATTCGCCTCTTTCACGATATTCGTATTCGCCAAATTCAAGCGAATATTTCACGAATATATTGTGAATACGGTCCAAAAATAATACATAAAAATACTGAAAATTAAACAAATAATATTAATTTTTGCTAAAAAAAATTTGTCTATAACGCAAATTAATAATCATCTTTTAGTAAAGAAAAAAGAAACGACATGGTATTTAAAAAGTAAAATCCTGTTAAATTAATTTATTAATCTTGTTAAAGTAATACTCAAAGCTCAGTAGTGGAATGTTGAACTTCAAAAATAAAAGTTTTGAAGTCTTTTCTCCATCAAGCCTATTGCGCGGTGTGTAAATAAGCTCCGCACCACTAAACATTCGCTCGCTTGGAGCACTCGCCGCTGGTGTCACTAAATATTGCCTGGGTATAGGTAAAACAAGCTCGTATTTTCCCTTATTTACTTTCCACCAAAAATTTGAAAAAGTGGCATTCAGGTGCTAAGTTAATCATTTCAAATTCCGTCATCGGAATATCATAATAATGTTAAATACCTACAGTATTGTGACAGTTTTTCTCTATTTATTGTTATTGACGCAAAGGGTAGATTTTTTTCCAATTAAATTGGAAATATTAAGTGGTACTAACTATTTAGATTGAATATTGGTATTCGAATTCGGCGAATATTGTTTCAGATATTCGTATTCGCGACTATTAAAAATTGATATTCGTAACCAGGTTAATTTAAAATTTTTCTTTAGTGATTTTGCTTCATAGGTGTTTTATGTTACATCAACATGATTTACAGTAATCTTGAAAGAAAATTTATACTTTTGAATTAACTATATTTCATGTTGATTTAATATTCCAGTACAGTTAAATCAAAATGAAGTTGATACTGAAATAATACGAAAAATTACATTGAATCAAATTAATTTCGAGTTGAAACAACTTGAATTTGATATTGGAACAACACGAAGAATCATGTTCAATCATGAGTAAGTTGACCCTAATATTAAATGAGAGTTCATGTATCCCAGATCATCAGTTTGGCTTCAAAAGACAATATAGCACTTCGAGCAAACGCATAGGCTTGTGAATGTAGTTAGAAAAACGTTCGAAAAAAGAAATATTGTTCTGCTCTCTTCATTGATGCTACTCAGGCTTTTGATAAAGTATGGCATGAAGGATTAATCCAGAAATTAAAGCAAAATTTACCCTCTAACACCCACAAGCTATTAGAAAGCTATTTAACTGGACGGAAATTCATTTTTTATTTATTATATAAATTTAGTCAATGGAATATAATCCTTACAGACTAATAACAAGATACTTATAATGATATAAAATTTTGCGAATTTAGAAAAATAATGATTTTTTGCTTTATAACATTAGAATTTAAAGAAAAGTCAACAAATGTAGACAAATAGTTATATTGACGGCATAATCTTGTAAAAGGATCAGCCATAGCATAATTAGATCTACAAAAGTTAATGACAAGAGGGTTATAATGACGAGTACTACGACAAGGTATACTAAATTTAACAGAATTTAGTAGAAGTTCAGAGCAAATATCACTAATATGTATAAAGTATTCGTATGGAAGCCTTGGTGCACGAGTACGAAACGCACTTTTTTTTATTTAAGTGTACTGCAACATTAAATCAACATGAAATATAGTTAATTCAAAAGGATAAATATACCTTCAAGATTATTGTAAATCATGTTGAATTAACATGAAGCGCCTATGAAGCAAAATCACTACCGAAAAATGTTCAATTGATCTATTTTTCGACAATTGTGCATTAAAATTTTTCTGTGTGTATCTTTGATTGCGGGAAGTTAAAATGAGCTCACAAGCTCTCACCTAACACTACATATTGAAATAAAATAGTATATATAAATGCATATTTTTGATTTTAGTAAAATGGTTTCCTTAAACGAAGCACTTATTGAGCCAATGAGAAAAAGGGCTTCTTCAGCCACAGAAACCACAAATCTGCACCATGACAGGAAATTATCCCAGAATTTAGACTTGGCAAACAACTATTTATTTGGCCGTACCATAGTAATAAAAGGAATAGGACTCATATTATATTTCCTCATAAAATTTGGTTAAATAGCTGATGTTACATTAATACTAGTATCCACGATCAAACGTGGTAAAAGCGAAAAAAGGACGCTGATGATGACAGCGTAGTGGCTGTCGAAATTAGTAGTACCCCTACGGTAAATGGAACTGAAACAAAACAAGTCACGTGACCGGTCCCCAGGTGGTAGGGACCAGTCCGAGTTCTAACACTTCCTATGAAGCGGACCAGCCACTTTTACATGGGGATGGGGTTAATTGATACTTTGTATGCACCTTGTAACTTGTCTCTGAACTATCTTATGGAGTCCTAATCGGTGTAGAATAATATAGATTATATATAAATATTATTCAGCTGTAATTATTGATTAATTTATTTTTTTATTGTGACAAATCCAAGTAGAAATTGTATATTATTTTTAAGTGGTGTCTTTGATGGGACAGGAACCGACAACCTCCGGCATGACAGGCTAGTACACTACCCACTCCACCACAGGGGCACTTATATTTCAATGTTATAAATACCAGTTAAGCTGGAGTTAATATCTGAATATAGTTACGGAACAAGTTCCTGAGTGGCATGGCAGTCTTATTGGAGGGAGGCAATTAATATTATATAGATACTATGTGATAGGACATAGATCCAGGTGTATCGAATTTGTTCAGTGCCGTTTACTACAATACTACCCGGAGTACCAACTAAATTGACTGAAAATGGTTAATATGTGACCATTTACGCAATTGGGGGATTCACAAGGTAGTCATAAAGTTATATGTTTTAAAATAATAACACGAAAAAATATGACTGCTGTGAGCAACCCCTCATAAGTTAGTGTACTATTTCAAATTTGTGTCAGCTGATAAAAGAAAGCAATTATAAATACTTGAAATCAGAATGCCAAGAGCAAGTGAAAAAATTAAAATAATAGCCAGTTTGTTTTTAAATTATTCAACTTGTTAATAAAGTAAATAAAACCCAGCTGAATATCTTTTTTAAATTAAACTAAAAACAAATTTCCACGAACACCGAAAATGAAATTGTTATAATTCATAAACATAAACGAAACCAGCTGTTGCCGGTGACTGAGCCGACTAGTTTTCCATGCGGCTGCTACCAGAAAAACGTTAGGTGGCTGCCAGTCAGCTAAAGTATACAAACGAAATTTTCTCACTTTCTCATATTTTTAAATGTATCGATTGTTTTATTTTTACTTATTACACAGCTATAAAAATGTTATCAAATGTGAAGTTATAAAACTGTGAACAATTTTACATCATATTTTACTGCATATTACATATCGCACCCTAAATACAAAAGGGTCACAACTCAAAATATTCCAAAACTGACTTTTTTCCATAAATTAATTCAGAGTACACATCTCTAATGCTGACTTTAGACGGTATGTATTTTCCATCTGACTTGTCAAATTTCCCACTGCAAAAGTGATACATGCCGTGTGAAACATTGTCAGATGACATTTACAGAAGCAAAGTCAGATGAAAAATTTTCAATTAGAGCGTGTTCTATTTTCATCTGACAAGGTATCCGACATCAGCTGTATTAAATTATCAAAAGTGTGGTTTGGCTGAAAAAATATTAAAAAGCAAAGAGCACTTTATATATTTACGAAAATTGTGCAAAAACTAAGCTGTTGTGAACACTCAGAGGTTATGCCAGATGTAATTGCACATGTACGTGTGAAAGCAAATATTATAAACCGTCTGTAAATTGACAATTTTGACAAACATGCGAAGTTACATATGTCTAACACACCTAACAATCCATATGTAAAAAACATGTCGTCTAAAGTCAGCATAACTACTGCAAAAATTTCTTTCACATCACTATCTTCTTTAACTGGAAAAATACAGTTATGTCTATTTTTATGTTAAGTGCGTTGCTTCTGCACATAAAAAGTTTTTTGTCTCTTCTGAAAATTTTAGTATTTTGAGTTGTGACCCTTTCGTATTTAGGGTGCGATATGTTCATTTATATCAATGGCGGCGGATTGTAAATATTATCACCGGCTCGACTAAAAAGTTTCGCCCGTTCGGCTCATATTTTTACTGTGAGTTATGACAAAATAATGAACACAGCACAAAAGTCTTATTATTTTAGGACTTTTTTATTTGAAGCACAACAACAATGTTTTTAAACCATCTTAAAATATTAGCACTTTATGACATTATGACATGATAAGACACCTTGTGAATACCCCAAATATGTCTTTCTTCACTATTCACTACTCCTTATTTTTGGTACCAGTCTCATTTTCTCAAGTCATAGGACGAGTACTTTTGGATCATTTGTCACCAAATTTTCCGCAGGGACTAGTCCGTTCTGCTAGTCTGATTAGATATTCTAATATTCCACTTTTAAAAATAATTTCAATTTACATTAATTCAATTATTGTGAACTTAAGCCAAATAATAATAACTTCCGACTTATACACATTTTCAGTTCAAATAATAATTACGTACAAATATTAAAATTTGCGACGGCACCCGCAAAAAGTTGAATACATGTGTGGTTTCTGCGGTCTAATTTAAAACTGAAAAATCAGAATGCAAATTATGACACAAATATAAAAAACCTGTTTAAAAACACGTACAACAACAATAGCTTGATTCATCGTAGGCGCAGCTTACGTACACGCAAAAACCAATAAAAATAAGAGTTGGAAAAATTGGAATATAGAATCAGAAGGTGAAATTTGTTCGGCTCACCATATTAATAAAAGAAATAGGACTTATATTCTATTTCCTCATAAAATTTGGTTAAATAGCTGATGTTTCATTAATACTAGTATCCACGATCAAACGTGGTAAAAGCGAACAAAGGACGCTGATGATGACAGTGTAGCGGCTGTCGAAATTAGTAGTACTAATCCGTTCTGCTAGTCTGATTAGATATTCTAATATCCCACTCTTAAAAATAGTTTGAATTTACATTAATTTAATTTTTGTGAACTTAAGCCAAATAATAATAACTTCCGACTTATACACATTTTCAGTTCAAATAATAATTACGTACAAATATTAAAAATTGATATTCGTAACATCACTAATATATAGTACGTTTATACGCACGACTTATTTGCAAATAAAAACGTAGTGCTGCAAAATGTGTATTTTGATTGTAAATTACTAACTTACGAAAACATTTGCTGATTAACGCAGTATTTGCAAATAAGAAGTTTGAGATGCTATGCCATTTAGACATGCTGTATCTAGAAAACTCTTGAAATTTTCAAAATCGCTAAAACTAAAAAATTCCAAAATTAAAAAAAAAAAATTTAAAACGAAAAATCGCCAAAATCAAAAAAAGAGGTTAAAAGAAAAAGCACCAAAATTAAAAAAAATCTGTAAAACGCAAAATATCACCAAAAAACAAAAAAAACTCCAAAAACCGAAAAAAGCGTCAAAACGAAGAAAAGCACTACAACATAAAAAAATTGCTAAAACTAAAAATATAAAAAAACGAAAAAATCGCGAAAAATTAGAAAAATCACCGAAATAAAAAAAAGCGCCAAAACAAAACCAACGCCAAAACTGAAATAATCGCCAAAATCCAAAAAAATCGCCAAAACGAAAAAAGTGTCAAAACAAAAAAAAATCGCTAAAACTAAAAAAATCACAAAAAACCGAAAAATACCTAAAACCTAAAAAGCGCAAGAACTGAAAAAAATCGCCACAATATTAAATTCACGTTGTTTCAAATCGAAATAACTTTGAGTCAACATATTGTTTCAGTATCAACTTCATATTGATTCCTTCAAGATTATTGTAAATCATGTTGAATTAAAATGAAGCGCCTATGAAGCAAAATCACTACCGTAAAATGTTAAATTAATCTATTTTTCGACAATTTTGCATTAAAATTTTTCTGTGTGTATCTTTGATTGCGGGAAGTTAAAATGAGCTCACGAGCTCTCACCTAATACTACATATTGAAATAAAATAGTATATATAAATGCATATTTTTGATTTTAGTAAAATGGTTTCCTTAAACGAAGCACTTATTGAGCCAATGAGAAAAAGGTCTTCTTCAGCCACAGAAACCACAAATCTGCACCATGACAGGAAATCGTCCCAGAATTTAGACATGGCAAACAACTATTTATTTGGCGGTAAGTTTTTAATAATATATCAATAAAAATTAAAAAGAAATAATTCAAAAGGTTTATTTTAATAGACCGAAATATCTTTTCAATCTTGAATTCTAAGTTGAAATAACAATAAGTATTCAAATCTTAAATATAAAATTGTTAATAATAAGTCCAGCCAATGATAGACAAAATATTTGGTTCAAAGGTTGCACCTTTGGTTATCTTACGTCTGTCATGTTCGGCTGAGAGCTAGAGAGCGTCTCCTCAGCTGAATGTAACCTCTAAAGTTGCGGGATAGTGGACTTAGATGCAACTCAAGTTTTTTTATATATTGTACGGGTTTCACACACAATTGTTATTAAAAAAACTACCTGCCCGATGTTTTGCCGGCGTAATATACGCCACTGGTAGAAAATTAATTTATTTTTTTTCCAGGCAGTTTTATATGCCCGTTTTTCTAAAAGCAGATGAATGCTTGTTTTTAAATAAAAATGCGTTTTTACTAAAGTTTTTTGGATATACCATGTCTCCTACTTTTAAATTCAATGGGTTTATGTTTGTGTATTCATTCGCACGTTTAATTTTTACAATTTTTAAAAATTTTTCAGCTTTTTTATAAGAAAATTGTAATTACACTGTGCTACACTGTGCTACACTAAAATTATTCAGGGGTTCTCATGCACCAATTCTTTTTGGTAGGAGCCCATAGAGAAATAAAATACCTATGGTTTTTCTAGGTCACTTCGTAAAGTGATTTTATAACGGTAAATGTAGTGAAAAACGGTATTCTTAAAGCTTCAAATTTAACGAGCCATAACTTCTTTGTTTCAAAACGGATTTTTATGATCGTAGTAGTATCTTGTTTGAAAGATATGATTATTATCTTTCAAACAAGATACTACTTTTGGAAATCAGTTATTGAATGGCTAAGTTATGGTGGTTTAAGTTCAAAAAAATACACATTTTTCAACAAAAATTTTACTTCCCGCCAGCTCTAATTTGCTTATGAGATGCTAAACTACTATACGAATTAACTTTTGTGAAAAGCAAAATTACAAAAGCTTTCAAAAATGTGTAATTACGTTAAAAAACAAATGAGTTATAGTATAGTTTCTGTTTTGACTGTTTTGCTTCTTATTTAAAAATAGGGCAGTCACGCTAATCTATTTTATTATAACTCGATAACGATTAACGCGATTTTAATATTATAAGCAGGAAAAGATGCGGAATAAAATTATCTTTAAGTTTATCTCTACACAAGTTGCTTAAATTTTCAATTGTTTCGGAGTTAGTCAGAAATTAACGGCGAAAAACTAGTTTTTTCATGCAATTACAGATTTTTTATTTTCAAAAGCTAATAATGAAATAAAGAGGGCTAAAAATTTACATTTTTATCAATAATACGAACGCTGAGTGTATTTGAAATAAAATAAGCCATTAATCAATAAAATTTCTCGACAAATGTCGATTTTTGTCAATTGACAAAAATTGCGACATTCATACAACACATATATTCAAAATTGTCTGTTATATGGAAATTGTAATTTTTATCAACTGAGTTACTTCACTTAATTTTTAATAAAATCGACATTTGTCGAGCAATTTTAACGATGTATGGCTTGTTTTATTCCAAATACACCCAGCTTACGCACTGTTGATAAACAAATTTTAATTAGCCCTCTTTATTTTATTATGAGCTTTTGAAAATAAAAAAATCTGTAACTGCATGAAAAAACTAGTTTTTCGCTTTTGATTTCTGAATAACTCGGAAACAACTGAAAATTAAAAAAAAAAACTTGTTTACAGTTGATTTAAAGATAATTTTAAAATCGGGTTAATCGTTCTCAATTTATGATGAAATAGATTAGCGAGACTGCCCTATTTTTAAATAAGAAGCAAAAAAGTCAAAACAGAAAACATACCATAACTAAACTGACCAGACATTCAGGTTTTAAGAGTTCGATCCCGCCTAGAGTTTGTATCCCGCTTTTTCCCGCTTTTTCGAGCTTTAAAAATTATAATTTGGAAAATTTTTCAACTGAATAAAAGAATATCTATCTTTTTTTCAGCCAGTAAAACTTCATTTGTAGACGTTGCTTCAATTCTCATTACTTCAAAATTTGTAATTCAAAGATATTTAGGGCCATATGCATAGCGAAAACTTGGCATGAAGTTAGCATGAGTGATAAAATTGAACCGAGTCTTGCTGAGTTTTTCCATATACATATTTTGAAATGGGAAATCATCACAGAATATTGCCATTAGTCTCGGCTACAATCTGAATTGATTTTTAAATTAAAATTTTATATCAAAACTCGTTCAAGTCCAGTTCAATTTCGTCATTTATGCTAACTCCCTGCTAAGTTTTCGTTATGCATACGGCCGTTAATTATTTAGGATTAAGTTCATTTAATTAAATTTTTCTATTAAATTATATTTATTGCGAAATAAATTTCGAAAGCATGTAATAACTGAAAAGACAAATTCTTTTCTGTATAGGCGTCGAACTATTGTTTTCGAGATCAATCACTATCTCATCATCAGAGCTCCCAGTCTGAGAGTCGTGAAGTCAAGTAAGGCTCGTAACATCTAAAATGCTTGATTGTTCCAAAAACTAAATTCAACGATCTTAACCCAGAATAATCAAAAATCTGATCTGATGGATTCAAACCCATGCAGTTCGACTAAAATTCATCACTTCAGTTTAAAAATTTCTACATTAAGACGAAAAAAAATTAAGAAAATGTCTTAAGAGCCAAACGCTATACTAATTTTGTTCCGAATATATAACACATAAGATGCTTATTTTTACGTAATTTTTTATTTTTGAACTGAATAGGTATTAGTCTGAAAACTTTTATTATTTCGGCTTTCTAGTTCAATATGTTGAATTAATGCAAATTCAAATTATTTTTATTAATCAGATAGGGAAATTTCGGCAAAGATTAAATTGAGTCACAATATAAAAATGCATGGCACGGATTTAAAAGAAGTCTTGTATTATATTTGCTGGAAAAATTAGTTAAATAGCTGATGTTTCCTTGTAAAAAGCATCCACCTTCATAAGTGGTAAAAGTGAATAAGAACGCAGATGAGACGGTGTAGCGGCCTGTCGAAATCAGTAGTACTGATTCGTTCTGCTAATCTGATTTGAATATTCCAACACTCCACTCTTAATAAGAGTTTCTCCTCAACTTTTGTAAAAATGATGAAAGGGACTGTTAGTTCCTATATTCATGCAAATTATACACCATACGAATTAGTATTCGGAAAGTTAGCAAATCTTCCTTACGATGAAGTTTTAAATCACAAACCATTTTACAACATAGATAACACTATGCTACAAAAGATGAGAAAAAAATTATTCAGGAGTTCTCATGCACCAATTCTATTTGGTTGGAGTCCATAGAAAAAGAAAATGCCTACGATTTTTCTAGGTCACTTCGTAAAGTGATTATATAGCGGCAAATGTAGTGAATAAACGGTTTTCTTAAAGCTTGAATCTTAAACAGCCATAACTTTTTTGTTTCAAAACAGATATCTATGATCCTTTTCAAATTTCAACGATTGATTCTCATCTTTCAAATAACATATGATATTTGGAAATCATTTATTAAATGGCTAAGTTATGGTGGTTTAAATAAAAAACACACATTTTTCAACAAAATTTTATATTCCGCCAGCTCTAAGTTGCTTATAAGATACTAAGCCACCATACGAATTAAATTTTATGAAAAGCGGCATTAAAATAGCTTTCCAAAATGTGTAATTACATTAAAGTCGGTTAAAAACTAAATGAGCTATGGTTAACGTGACCAGAAGGTTTTTCCAAAAAGCGGGACAAGAACGATTGAAAAGCGGGATTCTGAAGAAAAATACGACCAAAAAGCGGTATTTTATAAAATTTCTTGTGGAAAGCGGGATGATGTAGAGCAACTCCATTTCTATGATAATACGAGTACACACATGATTTCTTTTAAATATATGCAACTATACAGTTCCATATCGTTACTTGAAATGCAAAACCGCGCAACTTACAAATAATTCGAAATCGCATTTTTATTTAATTATTGTGTATTACATCGAGGCGGATGTCCGTGCAAATTTTCAAGCTTTTATCATAAAAATCAACCAAATTAAAAACGAAAAAAACTTAGCTTCAGGAACTTGAACTGTATACATATTCACCCTTGCCGGGAGTAAAAGTTCACGTGAAATGTGTTCCCTTTCCCAAAAATTGTGATCGGCATCTTTGTGTTGTTGTTGTGTTACTGTTTTTTAGGATTTTGCTAGGATTTATTTTCAAATTATATTTTCTTAGGGCCTAATTTTCTAAAACACGTCACGAAAGTGAAATTTATATAGCAAACAATAAAAAAATTACTAAATTTCACAATATCCCTCAGACAAACAGTACCAGTACTCACAAAAAAGTAAAAAATTATTTAAAAATAGATCTGGTCATTTTCTTAGGATTTTCAATATGGATTACAAAAATAGGATGGAATACCTTCAAAACGCGGTATATCCCATCCTGTCATCTTTCTTAGTTTTCGCAGAATTCACAAAATCCCTCAGAGAAACAGTACCAGTACTCACAAAAAAGTAAAAAATTATTTTAAAATAGATCTGGTCATTTTCTTAGGATTTTCAATATGGATTACAAAAATAGGATGGAATACCTTTAAAACGCGAAATAGCCCATCCTGTCATCTATCTTAGTTTTCCCAGAATTCACAAAATCCCTCAGAGAAACAGTACTAGTACTCACAAAAAAGTAAAAAATTATTTAAAAATAGATATGGTTATTTTCTTAGGATTTTCAATATGGATTACAAAAATAGGATGGAATACCTTCAAACGCGGTATATCCCATCCTGTAATCTATCTTAGTCTTCCCAGAATTCACAAAATCCCTCCGAGAAACAGTACCAGTACTCACAAAAAAGTAAAAAATTATTTAAAAATAGATCTGGTCATATTCTTAGGATTTTCAATATGGATTACAAAAATAGGATGGAATACCTTCAAAACGCGGTATATCCCATCCTGTCATCTATCTTAGTTTTCCCAGAATTCACAAAATCCCTCAAAGAAACAGTACCAGTACTCACAAAAAGGTAAAAAATTATTTTAAAATAGATCTGGTCATTTTCTTAGGATTTTCAATATGGATTACAAAAATAGGATGGAATACCTTTAAAACGCGAAATAGCCCATCCTGTCATCTATCTTAGTTTTCCCAGAATTCACAAAATCCCTCAGAGAAACAGTACTAGTACTCACAAAAAAGTAAAAAATTATTTAAAAATAGATATGGTTATTTTCTTAGGATTTTCAATATGGATTACAAAAATAGGATGGAATACCTTCAAACGCGGTATATCCCATCCTGTAATCTATCTTAGTCTTCCCAGAATTCACAAAATCCCTCCGAGAAACAGTACCAGTACTCACAAAAAAGTAAAAAATTATTTAAAAATAGATCTGGTCATATTCTTAGGATTTTCAATATGGATTACAAAAATAGGATGGAATACCTTCAAAACGCGGTATATCCCATCCTGTCATCTATCTTAGTTTTCCCAGAATTTACAAAATCCCTCAAAGAAACAGTACCAGTACTCACAAAAAGGTAAAAAATTATTTTAAAATAGATCTGGTCATTTTCTTAGGATTTTCAATATGGATTACAAAAATAGAATGGAATATCTTCAAAACGCGGTATATCCCATCCTGTCATCTATCTTACTTTTCCAAGAATTCACAAAATCCCTCAGAGAAACAGTACCAGTACTCACAAAGAAGTAAAAAATTATTTAAAACTAGATCTGGTAATTTTCTTAGGATTTTCAATATGGATTACAAAAATTGGATGGAATACCTTCAAAACGCGGTATATCCCATCCTGTAATCTATCTTAGTTTTCCCAGAATTCACAAAATCCCTCAGAGAAACAGTACCAGTACTCACAAAAAAGAAAAAAATTATTTAAAAATAGATCTGGTCATTTTCTTAGTATTTTCAATATGGATTACAAGAATAGGATGGAATGCCTTCAAAACGCGGTATATCCCATCCTGTCATCTAAGTTTTCCCAGAATTCACAAAATCCCTCAGAGAAACAGTACCAGTACTCACAAAAAATGTAAAAAATTATTTAAAAATAGATCTGGTCATTTTCTTACGATTTTCAGTATGGATTGCAAAAATAGGATGGAATACCTTTAAAACGCCGTAAATCCCATCCTGTCATCTATATTAGTTTTCTCAGAATTCACAAAATCCCTCAGAGAAATAGTACCAGTACTCACAAAAAAGTAAAAATTATTTAAAAATAGATTTGGTCATTTTCTTAGGATTTTCAATATGGACTACAAAAATAGGATGGAATACCTTCAAAACGCGGTATATCCCATCCTGTCATCTATCTTAGTTTTCCCAGAATTCACAAAATTCCTCAGAGAAACAGTACCAGAACTCACAAAAAAGTAAAAAATTATTTAAAAATAGATCTGGTCATTTTCTTAGGATTTTTTATATGGATTACACGAATAGGATGGAATGCCTTAAAAACTCGGTATATCCCATCCTGTCATCTATCTTAGTTTACCCAGAATTCACAAAATCCCTCAGAGAAACAGTACCAGTACTCACAGAAAAGTAAAAAATTATTTAAAAATAGATCTGGTAATTTTCTTAGGATTTTCCATATGGATTACAAAAAAAGGATGGAATACCTTCAAAACACGGAATATCCCATCCTGTCATCTATCTTAGTTTTCCCAGAATTCACAAAATCCCTCAGAGGAACAGTACCAGTACTCACAAAAAAGTAAAAAATTATTTAAAAATAGATTGGTCATTTTCTTAGGATTTTCAATATGGATTACAAAAATAGGATGGAATACCTTCAAAACGCGGTACATCCCATCCTGTCATCTATCTTATTTTTCCCAGAATTCACAAAATCCCTCAGAGAAACAGTACCAGTACTCACAAAAAAGTAAAAAATTATTTAAAAATAGATCTGGTCATTTTCTTAGGATTTTCAATATGGATTACAAAAATAGGATGGAATATCTTTAAAACGCGGAATAGCCCATCCTGTCATCTATCTTAGTTTTCCCAGAATTCTCAAAATCCCTCAGAGAAACAGTACCAGTACTCACAAAAAAGTAAAAAACTATTTAAAAATAGATATGGTCATTTTCTTAGGATTTTCAATATGGATTACAAAATTAGGATTGAATACCTTCAAAACGCGGTACATCCCATCCTGTAATCTATCTTAGTTTTCCCAGAATTCACAAAATCCCTCCGAGAAACAGTACCAGTACTCACAAAAAAGTAAAAAATTATTTAAAAATAGATCTGGTCATATTCTTAGGATTTTCAATATGGATTACAAAAATAGGATGGGATACCTTCAAAACGCGGTATATCCCATCCTGTCATCTATCTTATTTTTCCCAGAATTCACAAAATCCCTCAGAGAAACAGTACCAGTACTCACAAAAAAGTAAAAAATTATTTAAAAATAGATTGGTCATTTTCTTAGGATTTTCAATATGGATTACAAAAATAGGATGGAATACCTTCAAAACGCGGTATATCCCATCCTGTCATCTAAGTTTTCCCAGAATTCACAAAATCCCTCAGAGAAACAGTACCAGTACTCACAAAAAAGTAAAAAATTATTTAAAAATAGATCTGGTCATATTCTTAGGATTTTCAATATGGATTACAAAAATAGGATGGAATACCTTCAAAACGCGGTATATCCCATCCTGTCATCTATCTTAGTTTTCCCAGAATTCACAAAATCCCTCAAAGAAACAGTACCAGTACTCACAAAAAGGTAAAAAATTATTTTAAAATAGATCTGGTCATTTTCTTAGGATTTTCAATATGGATTACAAAAATAGAATGGAATATCTTCAAAACGCGGTATATCCCATCCTGTCATCTATCTTACTTTTCCAAGAATTCACAAAATCCCTCAGAGAAACAGTACCAGTACTCACAAAGAAGTAAAAAATTATTTAAAACTAGATCTGGTAATTTTCTTAGGATTTTCAATATGGATTACAAAAATTGGATGGAATACCTTCAAAACGCGGTATATCCCATCCTGTAATCTATCTTAGTTTTCCCAGAATTCACTAAATCCCTCAGAGAAACAGTACCAGTACTCACAAAAAAGAAAAAAATTATTTAAAAATAGATCTGGTCATTTTCTTAGTATTTTCAATATGGATTACAAGAATAGGATGGAATGCCTTCAAAACGCGGTATATCCCATCCTGTCATCTAAGTTTTCCCAGAATTCACAAAATCCCTCAGAGAAACAGTACCAGTACTCACAAAAAATGTAAAAAATTATTTAAAAATAGATCTGGTCATTTTCTTACGATTTTCAGTATGGATTGCAAAAATAGGATGGAATACCTTTAAAACGCCGTAAATCCCATCCTGTCATCTATATTAGTTTTCTCAGAATTCACAAAATCCCTCAGAGAAATAGTACCAGTACTCACAAAAAAGTAAAAATTATTTAAAAATAGATTTGGTCATTTTCTTAGGATTTTCAATATGGACTACAAAAATAGGATGGAATACCTTCAAAACGCGGTATATCCCATCCTGTCATCTATCTTAGTTTTCCCAGAATTCACAAAATTCCTCAGAGAAACAGTACCAGAACTCACAAAAAAGTAAAAAATTATTTAAAAATAGATCTGGTCATTTTCTTAGGATTTTTTATATGGATTACACGAATAGGATGGAATGCCTTAAAAACTCGGTATATCCCATCCTGTCATCTATCTTAGTTTACCCAGAATTCACAAAATCCCTCAGAGAAACAGTACCAGTACTCACAGAAAAGTAAAAAATTATTTAAAAATAGATCTGGTAATTTTCTTAGGATTTTCCATATGGATTACAAAAAAAGGATGGAATACCTTCAAAACACGGAATATCCCATCCTGTCATCTATCTTAGTTTTCCCAGAATTCACAAAATCCCTCAGAGGAACAGTACCAGTACTCACAAAAAAGTAAAAAATTATTTAAAAATAGATTGGTCATTTTCTTAGGATTTTCAATATGGATTACAAAAATAGGATGGAATACCTTCAAAACGCGGTACATCCCATCCTGTCATCTATCTTATTTTTCCCAGAATTCACAAAATCCCTCAGAGAAACAGTACCAGTACTCACAAAAAAGTAAAAAATTATTTAAAAATAGATCTGGTCATTTTCTTAGGATTTTCAATATGGATTACAAAAATAGGATGGAATATCTTTAAAACGCGGAATAGCCCATCCTGTCATCTATCTTAGTTTTCCCAGAATTCTCAAAATCCCTCAGAGAAACAGTACCAGTACTCACAAAAAAGTAAAAAACTATTTAAAAATAGATATGGTCATTTTCTTAGGATTTTCAATATGGATTACAAAATTAGGATTGAATACCTTCAAAACGCGGTACATCCCATCCTGTAATCTATCTTAGTTTTCCCAGAATTCACAAAATCCCTCCGAGAAACAGTACCAGTACTCACAAAAAAGTAAAAAATTATTTAAAAATAGATCTGGTCATATTCTTAGGATTTTCAATATGGATTACAAAAATAGGATGGGATACCTTCAAAACGCGGTATATCCCATCCTGTCATCTATCTTATTTTTCCCAGAATTCACAAAATCCCTCAGAGAAACAGTACCAGTACTCACAAAAAAGTAAAAAATTATTTAAAAATAGATTGGTCATTTTCTTAGGATTTTCAATATGGATTACAAAAATAGGATGGAATACCTTCAAAACGCGGTATATCCCATCCTGTCATCTAAGTTTTCCCAGAATTCACAAAATCCCTCAGAGAAACAGTACCAGTACTCACAAAAAAGTAAAAAATTATTTAAAAATAGATCTGGTCATATTCTTAGGATTTTCAATATGGATTACAAAAATAGGATGGAATACCTTCACAACGCGGTATATCCCATCCTGTCATCTATCTTAGTTTTCCCAGAATTCACAAAATCCCTCAAAGAAACAGTACCAGTACTCACAAAAAGGTAAAAAATTATTTTAAAATAGATCTGGTCATTTTCTTAGGATTTTCAATATGGATTACAAAAATAGAATGGAATATCTTCAAAACGCGGTATATCCCATCCTGTCATCTATCTTACTTTTCCAAGAATTCACAAAATCCCTCAGAGAAACAGTACCAGTACTCACAAAGAAGTAAAAAATTATTTAAAACTAGATCTGGTAATTTTCTTAGGATTTTCAATATGGATTACAAAAATTGGATGGAATACCTTCAAAACGCGGTATATCCCATCCTGTAATCTATCTTAGTTTTCCCAGAATTCACAAAATCCCTCAGAGAAACAGTACCAGTACTCACAAAAAAGAAAAAAATTATTTAAAAATAGATCTGGTCATTTTCTTAGTATTTTCAATATGGATTACAAGAATAGGATGGAATGCCTTCAAAACGCGGTATATCCCATCCTGTCATCTAAGTTTTCCCAGAATTCACAAAATCCCTCAGAGAAACAGTACCAGTACTCACAAAAAATGTAAAAAATTATTTAAAAATAGATCTGGTCATTTTCTTACGATTTTCAGTATGGATTGCAAAAATAGGATGGAATACCTTTAAAACGCCGTAAATCCCATCCTGTCATCTATATTAGTTTTCTCAGAATTCACAAAATCCCTCAGAGAAATAGTACCAGTACTCACAAAAAAGTAAAAATTATTTAAAAATAGATTTGGTCATTTTCTTAGGATTTTCAATATGGACTACAAAAATAGGATGGAATACCTTCAAAACGCGGTATATCCCATCCTGTCATCTATCTTAGTTTTCCCAGAATTCACAAAATTCCTCAGAGAAACAGTACCAGAACTCACAAAAAAGTAAAAAATTATTTAAAAATAGATCTGGTCATTTTCTTAGGATTTTTTATATGGATTACACGAATAGGATGGAATGCCTTAAAAACTCGGTATATCCCATCCTGTCATCTATCTTAGTTTACCCAGAATTCACAAAATCCCTCAGAGAAACAGTACCAGTACTCACAGAAAAGTAAAAAATTATTTAAAAATAGATCTGGTAATTTTCTTAGGATTTTCCATATGGATTACAAAAAAAGGATGGAATACCTTCAAAACACGGAATATCCCATCCTGTCATCTATCTTAGTTTTCCCAGAATTCACAAAATCCCTCAGAGGAACAGTACCAGTACTCACAAAAAAGTAAAAAATTATTTAAAAATAGATTGGTCATTTTCTTAGGATTTTCAATATGGATTACAAAAATAGGATGGAATACCTTCAAAACGCGGTACATCCCATCCTGTCATCTATCTTATTTTTCCCAGAATTCACAAAATCCCTCAGAGAAACAGTACCAGTACTCACAAAAAAGTAAAAAATTATTTAAAAATAGATCTGGTCATTTTCTTAGGATTTTCAATATGGATTACAAAAATAGGATGGAATATCTTTAAAACGCGGAATAGCCCATCCTGTCATCTATCTTAGTTTTCCCAGAATTCTCAAAATCCCTCAGAGAAACAGTACCAGTACTCACAAAAAAGTAAAAAACTATTTAAAAATAGATATGGTCATTTTCTTAGGATTTTCAATATGGATTACAAAATTAGGATTGAATACCTTCAAAACGCGATACATCCCATCCTGTAATCTATCTTAGTTTTCCCAGAATTCACAAAATCCCTCCGAGAAACAGTACCAGTACTCACAAAAAAGTAAAAAATTATTTAAAAATAGATCTGGTCATATTCTTAGGATTTTCAATATGGATTACAAAAATAGGATGGGATACCTTCAAAACGCGGTATATCCCATCCTGTCATCTATCTTATTTTTCCCAGAATTCACAAAATCCCTCAGAGAAACAGTACCAGTACTCACAAAAAAGTAAAAAATTATTTAAAAATAGATTGGTCATTTTCTTAGGATTTTCAATATGGATTACAAAAATAGGATGGAATACCTTCAAAACGCGGTATATCCCATCCTGTCATCTAAGTTTTCCCAGAATTCACAAAATCCCTCAGAGAAACAGTACCAGTACTCACAAAAAAGTAAAAAATTATTTAAAAATAGATCTGGTCATATTCTTAGGATTTTCAATATGGATTACAAAAATAGGATGGAATACCTTCAAAACGCGGTATATCCCATCCTGTCATCTATCTTAGTTTTCCCAGAATTCACAAAATCCCTCAAAGAAACAGTACCAGTACTCACAAAAAGGTAAAAAATTATTTTAAAATAGATCTGGTCATTTTCTTAGGATTTTCAATATGGATTACAAAAATAGAATGGAATATCTTCAAAACGCGGTATATCCCATCCTGTCATCTATCTTACTTTTCCAAGAATTCACAAAATCCCTCAGAGAAACAGTACCAGTACTCACAAAGAAGTAAAAAATTATTTAAAACTAGATCTGGTAATTTTCTTAGGATTTTTAATATGGATTACAAAAATTGGATGGAATACCTTCAAAACGCGGTATATCCCATCCTGTAATCTATCTTAGTTTTCCCAGAATTCACAAAATCCCTCAGAGAAACAGTACCAGTACTCACAAAAAAGAAAAAAATTATTTAAAAATAGATCTGGTCATTTTCTTAGTATTTTCAATATGGATTACAAAAATAGGATGGAATACCTTCAAAACGCCGTAAATCCCATCCTGTCATCTATCTTAGTTTTCCCTGAATTCACAAAATCCCTCAGAGAAACAGTACCAGTACTCACAAAAAAGTAAAAAATTATTTTAAAATAGATCTGGTCATTTTCTTAGGATTTTCAATATGGATTACAAGAATAGGATGGAATGCCTTCAAAACGCGGTATATCCCATCCTGTGATCTAAGTTTTCCCAGAATTCACAAAATCCCTCAGAGAAACAGTACCAGTACTCACAAAAAATGTAAAAAATTATTTAAAAATAGATCTGGTCATTTTCTTAGGATTTTTTATATGGATTACAAGAATAGGATGGAATGCCTTAAAAACTCGGTATATCCCATCCTGTCATCTATCTTAGTTTACCCAGAATTCACAAAATCCCTCAGAGAAACAGTACCAGTACTCACAGAAAAGTAAAAAATTATTTTAAAATAGATCTGGTCATTTTCTTAGGATTTTCCATATGGCTTACAAAAAAAGGATGGAATACCTTCAAAACACGGAATATCCCATCCTGTCATCTATCTTAGTTTTCCCAGAATTCACCAAATCCCTCAGAGGAACAGTACCAGTACTCACAAAAAAGTAAAAAATTATTTAAAAATAGATTGGTCATTTTCTTAGGATTTTTAATATGGATTACAAAAATAGGATGGAATACCTTCAAAACGCGGTACATCCCATCCTGTCATCTATCTTAGTTTTCCCAGAATTCACAAAATCCCTCAGAGAAACAGTACCAGTACTCACAAAAAAGTAAAAAATTATTTAAAAATAGATCTGGTCATTTTCTTAGGATTTTCAATATGGATTACAAAAATAGGATGGAATATCTTTAAAACGCGGAATAGCCCATCCTGTCATCTATCTTAGTTTTCCCAGAATTCTCAAAATCCCTCAGAGAAACAGTATCAGTACTCACAAAAAAGTAAAAAACTATTTAAAAATAGATATGGTCATTTTCTTAGGATTTTCAATATGGATTACAAAAATAGGATTGAATACCTTCAAAACGCGGTACATCCCATCCTGTAATCTATCTTAATTTTCCCAGAATTCACAAAATCCCTCCGAGAAACAGTACCAGTACTCACAAAAAAGTAAAAAATTATTTAAAAATAGATCTGGTCATATTCTTGGGATTTTCAATATCGATTACAAAAATAGGATGGAATACCTTCAAAACGCGGTATATCCCATCCTGTCATCAATCTTAGTTTTCACAGAATTCACAAAATCCCTCCGAGAAACAGTACCAGTGCTCAAAAAAGTAACAAATTATGTAAAAATAGATTTGGTCATTTTCTTAGGATTTTCAATATGGATTACAAAAAAAAAAATGGAATATCTTCAAAACGCGGTACATCCCATCCTGTCATATATCTTACTTTTCCAAGAATTCACAAAATCCCTCAGAGAAACAGTACCAGTACTAACAAAGAAGTAAAAAATTATTTAAAAATAGATCTGGTCATTTTCTTAGGATTTTCAATATGGATTACAAAAATTGGATGGAATACCTTCAAAACGCGGTATATCCCATCCTGTCATCTATCTTAGTTTTCCCAGAATTCACAAAATCCCTCAGAGAAACAGTACCAGTACTCACAAAAAATGTAAAAAATTATTTAAAAATAGATCTGGTCATTTTCTTAGGATTTTCAGTATGGATTACAAAAATAGGATGGAATACCTTCAAAACGCCGGAAATCGCATCCTGTCATCTATATTTAAAAATAGATTTGGTCATTTTCTTAGGATTTTCAATATGGATTACAAAAATAGGATGGAATACCTTCAAAACGCGGTATAGCCCATCCTGTCATCTATCTTAGTTTTCCCAGAATTCACAAAATCCCTCAGAGAAACAGTACTAGAACTCACAAAAAAGTAAATTATTATTTAAAAATAGATCTGGTCATTTTCTTAGGATTTTTTATATGGATTACAAGAATAGGATGGAATGCCTTAAAAACTCGGTATATCCCATCCTGTCATCTATCTTAGTTTACCCAGAATTCACAAAATCCCTCAGAGAAACAGTACCAGTACTCACAAAAAAGTAAAAAATTATTTAAAAATAGATCTGGTCATTTTCTTAGGATTTTCAATATGGATTACAAAAAAAGGATGGAATACCTTCAAAACGCGGAATATCCCATCCTGTCATATATCTTAGTTTTCCCAGAATTCACAAAATCCCTCAGAGGAACAGAACCAGTACTCACAAAAAAGTAAAAAATTATTTAAAAATAGATTGGTCATTTTCTTAGGATTTTCAATATGGATTACAAAAATTGGATGGAATACCTTCAAAACGCGGTACATCCCATCCTGTCATCTATCTTAGTTTTCCTAGAATTCACAAAATCCCTCAGAGAAACAGTACCAGTACTCACAAAAAAGTAAAAAATTATTTAAAAATAGATCTGGTCATTTTCTTAGGATTTTCAATATGGATTACAAAAATAGGATGGAATAGCTTTAAAACGCGGAATAGTCCATCCTGTCATCTATCTTAGTTTTCCCAGAATTCACAAAATCCCTCAGAGAAACAGTACCAGTACTCACAAAAAAGTAAAAAACTATTTAAAAATAGATATGGTCATTTTCTTAGGATTTTCAATATGGATTACAAAAATAGGATTGAATACCTTCAAAACGCGGTACATCCCATCCTGTAATCTATCTTAATTTTCCCAGAATTCACAAAATCCCTCCGAGAAACAGTACCAGTACTCACAAAAAAGTAAAAAATTATTTAAAAATAGATCTGGTCATATTCTTAGGATTTTCAATATGGATTACAAAAATAGGATGGAATACCTTCAAAACGCGGTATATCCCATCCTGTCATCTATCTTAGTTTTGCCAGAATTCACAAAATCCCTCAAAGAAACAGTACCAGTACTCACAAAAAAGTAAAAAATTATTTAAAAATAGATCTGATCATTTTCTTAGGATTTTCAATATGGATTACAAAAATAGGATGGAATACCTTCAAAACGCGGTATATCCCATCCTTTCATCTATCTTAGTTTTCCCAGAATTCACAAAATCTGTCAAAGAAACAGTACCAGTACTCACAAAAAAGTAAAAAATTATTTAAAAATAGATCTGGTAATTTTCTTAGGATTTTCAATATGGATTACAAAAATAGGATGGAATACCTTTAAAACGCGGAATAGCCCATCCTGTCATCTATCTTAGTTTTCCCAGAACTTACAAAATCCCTCAGAGAAACAGTACCAGTACTCACAAAAAAGTAAAAAATTATTTAAAAATAGATATGGTCATTTTCTCAGGATTTTCAATATGGATTACAAAAATAGGATGGAATACCTTCAAAACGCGGTATATCCCATCCTGTCATCTATCTTAGTTTTCCCAGAATTCACAAAATCCCTCAAAGAAACAGTACCAGTACTCACAAAAAAGTAACAAATTATTTAAAAATAGATCTGATCATTTTCTTAGGATTTTCAATATGGATTACAAAAATAGGATGGAATACCTTCAAAACGCGGTATATCCCATCCTGTCATCAATCTTAGTTTTCACAGAATTCACAAAATCCCTCCGAGAAACAGTACCAGTGCTCAAAAAAGTAACAAATTATGTAAAAATAGATTTGGTCATTTTCTTAGGATTTTCAATATGGATTACAAAAAAAAATGGAATATCTTCAAAACGCGGTACATCCCATCCTGTCATCTATCTTACTTTTCCAAGAATTCACAAAATCCCTCAGAGAAACAGTACCAGTACTAACAAAGAAGTAAAAAATTATTTAAAAATAGATCTGGTCATTTTCTTAGGATTTTCAATATGGATTACAAAAATTGGATGGAATACCTTCAAAACGCGGTATATCCCATCCTGTCATCTATCTTAGTTTTCCCAGAATTCACAAAATCCCTCAGAGAAACAGTACCAGTACTCACAAAAAATGTAAAAAATTATTTAAAAATAGATCTGGTCATTTTCTTAGGATTTTCAGTATGGATTACAAAAATAGGATGGAATACCTTCAAAACGCCGTAAATCGCATCCTGTCATCTATATTTAAAAATAGATTTGGTCATTTTCTTAGGATTTTCAATATGGATTACAAAAAAAGGATGGAATACCTTCAAAACGCGGAATATCCCATCCTGTCATATATCTTAGTTTTCCCAGAATTCACAAAATCCCTCAGAGGAACAGAACCAGTACTCACAAAAAAGTAAAAAATTATTTAAAAATAGATTGGTCATTTTCTTAGGATTTTCAATATGGATTACAAAAATTGGATGGAATACCTTCAAAACGCGGTATATCCCATCCTGTCATCTATCTTAGTTTTCCTAGAATTCACAAAATCCCTCAGAGAAACAGTACCAGTACTCACAAAAAAGTAAAAAATTATTTAAAAATAGATCTGGTCATTTTCTTAGGATTTTCAATATGGATTACAAAAATAGGATGGAATAGCTTTAAAACGCGGAATAGTCCATCCTGTCATCTATCTTAGTTTTCCCTGAATTCACAAAATCCCTCAGAGAAACAGTACCAGTACTCACAAAAAAGTAAAAAACTATTTAAAAATAGATATGGTCATTTTCTTAGGATTTTCAATATGGATTACAAAAATAGGATTGAATACCTTCAAAACGCGGTACATCCCATCCTGTAATCTATCTTAATTTTCCCAGAATTCACAAAATCCCTCCGAGAAACAGTACCAGTACTCACAAAAAAGTAAAAAATTATTTAAAAATAGATCTGGTCATATTCTTAGGATTTTCAATATGGATTACAAAAATAGGATGGAATACCTTCAAAACGCGGTATATCCCATCCTGTCATCTATCTTAGTTTTGCCAGAATTCACAAAATCCCTCAAAGAAACAGTACCAGTACTCACAAAAAAGTAAAAAATTATTTAAAAATAGATCTGATCATTTTCTTAGGATTTTCAATATGGATTACAAAAATAGGATGGAATACCTTCAAAACGCGGTATATCCCATCCTTTCATCTATCTTAGTTTTCCCAGAATTCACAAAATCTGTCAAAGAAACAGTACCAGTACTCACAAAAAAGTCCCATCCTGTAATCTATCTTAATTTTCCCAGAATTCACAAAATCCCTCCGAGAAACAGTACCAGTACTCACAAAAAAGTAAAAAATTATTTAAAAATAGATCTGATCATTTTCTTAGGATTTTCAATATGGATTACAAAAACAGGATGGAATACCTTCAAAACGCGGTACATCCCATCCTGTCATCAATCTTAGTTTTCACAGAATTCACAAAATCCCTCCGAGAAACAGTACCAGTGCTCAAAAAAAAGTAACAAATTATTTAAAAATAGATTTGGTCATTTTCTTAGGATTTTTTATATGGATTACAAGAATAGGATGGAATGCTTAAAAAACTCGGTATATCCCATCCTGTCATCTATCTTAGTTTACCCAGAATTCACAAAATCCCTCAGAGAAACAGTACCAGTACTCACAAAAAAGTAAAAAATTATTTAAAAATAGATCTGGTCATTTTCTTAGGATTTTCAATATGGAATACCTTCAAAACGCGGAATATCCCATCCTGTCATCTATCTTAGTTTTCGCAGAATTCACAAAATCCCTCAGAGGAACAGTACCAGTACTCACAAAAAAGTAAAAAATTATTTAAAAATAGATTGGTCATTTTCTTAGGATTTTCAATATGGATTACAAAAATAGGATGGAATACCTTCAAAACGCGGTACATCCCATCCTGTCATCTATCTTAGTTTTCCCAGAATTCACAAAATCCCTCAGAGAAACAGTACCAGTACTCACAAAAAAGTAAAAAATTATTTAAAAATAGATCTGGTCATTTTCTTAGGATTTTCAATATGGACTACAAAAATAGGATGGAATAGCTTTAAAACACGGAATAGCCCATCCTGTCATCTATCTTAGTTTTCCCAGAATTCACAAAATCCCTCAGAGAAACAGTACCAGTACTCACAAAAAAGTAAAAAACTATTTAAAAATAGATATGGTCATTTTCTTAGGATTTTCAATATGGATTACAAAAACAGGATGGAATACCTTCAAAACGCGGTATATCCCATCCTGTCATATATCTTAGTTTTGCCAGAATTCACAAAATCCCTCAAAGAAACAGTACCAGTACTCACAAAAAAGTAAAAAATTATTTAAAAATAGATCTGATCATTTTCTTAGGATTTTCAATATGGATTACAAAAATAGGATGGAATACCTTCAAAACGCGGTATATCTTATCCTGTCATCTATCTTAGTTTTCCCAGAATTCACAAAATCCGTCAAAGAAACAGTACCAGTACTCACAAAAAAGTAAAAAATTATTTAAAAATAGATCTGATCATTTTCTTAGGATTTTCAATATGGATTACAAAAACAGGATGGAATACCTTCAAAACGCGGTATATCCCATCCTGTCATCAATCTTAGTTTTCACAGAATTCACAAAATCCCTCCGAGAACAGTACCAGTGCTCAAAAAAAGTAACAAATTATTTAAAAATAGATTTGGTCATTTTCTTAGGATTTTCAATATGGATTACAAAAATAGAATGGAATATCTTCAAAACGCGATGTCTCCCATCCTGTCATCTATCTTACTTTTCCAAGAATTCACAAAATCCCTCAGAGAAACAGTACCAGCCAGTACTAACAAAGAAGTAAAAAATTATTTAAAAATAGATCTGGTAATTTTCTTAGGATTTTCAATATGTATTATAAAAATTGGATGGAATACCTTCAAAACGCGGTATATCTCATCCTGTCATCTATCTTAGTTTTCCCAGAATTCACAAAATCCCTCAGAGAAACAGTACCAGTACTCACAAAAAATGCAAAAAATTATTTAAAAATAGATCTGGTCATTTTCTTAGGATTTTCAATATGGATTACAAAAAATAGGATGGAATACCTTCAAAACGCCGTAAATCCCATCCTGTCATCTATATTAGTTTTCTCAGAATTCAGAAAATCCCTCAGAGAAATAGTACCAGTACTTACAAAAAAGTAAAAAATTATTTAAAAATAGATTGGTCATTTTCTTAGGATTTTCAATATGGATTACAAAAATAGGATGGAATACCTTCAAAACGCGGTACATCCCATCCTGTCATCTATATTAGTTTTCCCAGAATTCACAAAATCCCTCAGAGAAACAGTACCAGTACTCACAAAAAAGTAAAAAATTATTTAAAAATAGATTTGGTCATTTTCTTAGGATTTTCAATATGGATTACAAAAATAGGATTGAATACATTTAAAACGCGGAATAGCCCATCCTGTCATCTATCTAAGTTTTCCCAGAATTCACAAAATCCCTCAGAGAAACAGTACCAGTACTCACAAAAAAGTAAAAAACTATTTAAAAATAGATATGGTCATTTTCTTAGGATTTTCAATATGGATTACAAAAATATGATGGAATACCTTCAAAACGCGGTATATCCCATCTTGTAATCTATCTTAGCTTTGCCAGAATTCACAAAATCCCTCCGAGAAACAGTACCAGTACTCACAAAAAAGTAAAAAATTATTTAAAAATAGATCTGGTCATATTCTTAGGGTTTTCAATATGGATTACAAAAATAGGATGAATACCTTCAAAACGCGGTATATCCCATCCTGTCATCTATATTAGTTTTCCCAGAATTCACAAAATCCCTCAAAGAAACAGTACCAGTACTCACAATAAAGTAAACAATTATTTAAAAATAGATCTAGTCATTTTCTTAGGATTTTCAATATGGATTACAAAAATTGGATGGAATACCTTTTAAACGCGGTATATCCCATCCTGTCATCTATCTTAGTTTTCCCAGAATTCACAAAATCCCTCAGAGAAACAGTGCCAGTGCTCATAAAAAAGTAAAAAATTATTTAAAAATAGATTGGTCATTTTCTTAGTAATTTTAATATGGATTACAAAAATAGGATGGAATACCTTCAAAACGCGGTATATCCCATCCTGTCATCTGTCTTAGTTTTCCCAGAATTCACAAAATCCCTCAGAGAAACAGTACCAGTACTCACAAAAAAGTAAAAAATTATTTAAAAATAGATCTGGTCGTTTTCTTAGGATTTTCAATATGGATTACAAAAAAAAAAAAGGATGGAATACCTTCAAAACG
The DNA here is from genome assembly GCA_956483635.1 of Panzeria rudis. NCBI lineage: Eukaryota > Metazoa > Arthropoda > Insecta > Diptera > Tachinidae > Panzeria > Panzeria rudis. The sequence goes on along the minus strand of CATQFL010000125.1, from coordinate 50,305 downwards.
CGGTATATCCCATCCTGTCATCTATCTTAGTTTTCCCAGAATTCACAAAATCCCTCAGAGAAACAGTACCAGTACTCACAAAAAAGTAAAAAATTATTTAAAAATAGATTGATCATTTTCTTAGGATTTTCAATATGGATTACAAAAATAGGATAAAATACCTTCAAAACGCGGTATATCCGATCCTGTCATCTATCTTAGTTTTCCCAGAATTCACAAAATCCCTCAGAGAAACAGTACCAGTGCTCACAAAAAAGTAAAAAATTATTTTAAAATAGATCTGGTCATTTTCTTAGGATTTTCAATATGGATTACAAAACAAAAGTTGGAATACCTTCAAAACGCGGTATATCCCTTCCTGTCATCTATCTTAGTTGTCCCAGAATTCACAAAATCCATCAGAGAAACAGTACCAGTACTCACAAAAAAAGTAAAAAATTATTTAAAAATAGATTTGGTCATATTCTTAGGATTTTCAATATGGATTGCAAAAATAGGATGGAATACCTTCAAAACGCGGTATATCCCATCCTGTCATATATCTTAGGTTTCCCAGAATTCACAAAATCCCTCAAAGAAACAGTACCAGTACTAACAAAGAAGTAAAAAATATTTAAAAATAGATCTGGTCATTTTCTTAGCATTTTCAATATGGATTACAAAAATTGGATGGAATACCTTCAAAACGCGGTATATCCCATCCTGCCATCTATCTTAGTTTTCCCAGAATTCACAAAATCCCTCAGAGAAACAGTACCAGAACTCACAAAAAAGTAAAAAATTATTTAAAAATAGATCTGGTCATTTTCTTAGGATTTTTTATATGGATTACAAGAATAGGATGGAATGCCTTAAAAACTCGGTATATCCCATCCTGTCATCTATCTTAGTTTACCCAGAATTCACAAAATCCCTCAGAGAAACAGTACCAGTACTCACAAAAAAGTAAAAAATTATTTAAAAATAGATCTGGTCATTTTCTTAGGATTTTCAATATGGATTACAAAAAAAGGATGGAATACCTTCAAAACGCGGAATATCCCATCCTGTCATCTATCTTAGTTTTCCCAGAATTCACAAAATCCCTCAGAGGAACAGTACCAGTACTCACAAAAAAGTAAAAAATTATTTAAAAATAGATTGGTCATTTTCTTAGGATTTTCAATATGGATTACAAAAACAGGATGGAATACCTTCAAAACGCGGTACATCCCATCCTGTCATCTATCTTAGTTTTCCCAGAATTCACAAAATCCCTCAGAGCAACAGTACCAGTACTCACAAAAAAGTAAAAAATTATTTAAAAATAGATCTGGTCATTTTCTTAGGATTTTCAATATGGATTACAAAAATAGGATGGAATATCTTTAAAACGCGGAATAGCCCATCCTGTCATCTATCTTAGTTTTCCCAGAATTCACAAAATCCCTCAGAGGAACAGTACCAGTACTCACAAAAAAGTAAAAAATTATTTAAAAATAGATCTGGTCATTTTCTTAGAATTTTTAATATGGATTACAAAAATTGGATGGAATACCTTTAAAACGCGTTATATCCCATCCTGTCATCTATCTTAGTTTTCCCAGAATTCACAAAATCCCTCAGAGAAACAGTGCCAGTACTCACAAAAAAGTAACAAATTATGTAAAAATAGATTTGGTCATTTTCTTAGGATTTTCAATATGGATTACAAAAAAAAATGGAATATCTTCAAAACGCGGTACATCCCATCCTGTCATCTATCTTACTTTTCCAAGAATTCACAAAATCCCTCAGAGAAACAGTACCAGTACTAACAAAGAAGTAAAAAATTATTTAAAAATAGATCTGGTCATTTTCTTAGGATTTTCAATATGGATTACAAAAATTGGATGGAATACCTTCAAAACGCGGTATATCCCATCCTGTCATCTATCTTAGTTTTCCCAGAATTCACAAAATCCCTCAGAGAAACAGTACCAGTACTCACAAAAAATGTAAAAAATTATTTAAAAATAGATCTGGTCATTTTCTTAGGATTTTCAGTATGGATTACAAAAATAGGATGGAATACCTTCAAAACGCCGTAAATCGCATCCTGTCATCTATATTTAAAAATAGATTTGGTCATTTTCTTAGGATTTTCAATATGGATTACAAAAAAAGGATGGAATACCTTCAAAACGCGGAATATCCCATCCTGTCATATATCTTAGTTTTCCCAGAATTCACAAAATCCCTCAGAGGAACAGAACCAGTACTCACAAAAAAGTAAAAAATTATTTAAAAATAGATTGGTCATTTTCTTAGGATTTTCAATATGGATTACAAAAATTGGATGGAATACCTTCAAAACGCGGTATATCCCATCCTGTCATCTATCTTAGTTTTCCTAGAATTCACAAAATCCCTCAGAGAAACAGTACCAGTACTCACAAAAAAGTAAAAAATTATTTAAAAATAGATCTGGTCATTTTCTTAGGATTTTCAATATGGATTACAAAAATAGGATGGAATAGCTTTAAAACGCGGAATAGTCCATCCTGTCATCTATCTTAGTTTTCCCTGAATTCACAAAATCCCTCAGAGAAACAGTACCAGTACTCACAAAAAAGTAAAAAACTATTTAAAAATAGATATGGTCATTTTCTTAGGATTTTCAATATGGATTACAAAAATAGGATTGAATACCTTCAAAACGCGGTACATCCCATCCTGTAATCTATCTTAATTTTCCCAGAATTCACAAAATCCCTCCGAGAAACAGTACCAGTACTCACAAAAAAGTAAAAAATTATTTAAAAATAGATCTGGTCATATTCTTAGGATTTTCAATATGGATTACAAAAATAGGATGGAATACCTTCAAAACGCGGTATATCCCATCCTGTCATCTATCTTAGTTTTGCCAGAATTCACAAAATCCCTCAAAGAAACAGTACCAGTACTCACAAAAAAGTAAAAAATTATTTAAAAATAGATCTGATCATTTTCTTAGGATTTTCAATATGGATTACAAAAATAGGATGGAATACCTTCAAAACGCGGTATATCCCATCCTTTCATCTATCTTAGTTTTCCCAGAATTCACAAAATCTGTCAAAGAAACAGTACCAGTACTCACAAAAAAGTAAAAAATTATTTAAAAATAGATCTGATCATTTTCTTAGGATTTTCAATATGGATTACAAAAACAGGATGGAATACCTTCAAAACGCGGTACATCCCATCCTGTCATCAATCTTAGTTTTCACAGAATTCACAAAATCCCTCCGAGAAACAGTACCAGTGCTCAAAAAAAAGTAACAAATTATTTAAAAATAGATTTGGTCATTTTCTTAGGATTTTTTATATGGATTACAAGAATAGGATGGAATGCCTTAAAAACTCGGTATATCCCATCCTGTCATCTATCTTAGTTTACCCAGAATTCACAAAATCCCTCAGAGAAACAGTACCAGTACTCACAAAAAAGTAAAAAATTATTTAAAAATAGATCTGGTCATTTTCTTAGGATTTTCAATATGGAATACCTTCAAAACGCGGAATATCCCATCCTGTCATCTATCTTAGTTTTCGCAGAATTCACAAAATCCCTCAGAGGAACAGTACCAGTACTCACAAAAAAGTAAAAAATTATTTAAAAATAGATTGGTCATTTTCTTAGGATTTTCAATATGGATTACAAAAATAGGATGGAATACCTTCAAAACGCGGTACATCCCATCCTGTCATCTATCTTAGTTTTCCCAGAATTCACAAAATCCCTCAGAGAAACAGTACCAGTACTCACAAAAAAGTAAAAAATTATTTAAAAATAGATCTGGTCATTTTCTTAGGATTTTCAATATGGACTACAAAAATAGGATGGAATAGCTTTAAAACACGGAATAGCCCATCCTGTCATCTATCTTAGTTTTCCCAGAATTCACAAAATCCCTCAGAGAAACAGTACCAGTACTCACAAAAAAGTAAAAAACTATTTAAAAATAGATATGGTCATTTTCTTAGGATTTTCAATATGGATTACAAAAACAGGATGGAATACCTTCAAAACGCGGTATATCCCATCCTGTCATATATCTTAGTTTTGCCAGAATTCACAAAATCCCTCAAAGAAACAGTACCAGTACTCACAAAAAAGTAAAAAATTATTTAAAAATAGATCTGATCATTTTCTTAGGATTTTCAATATGGATTACAAAAATAGGATGGAATACCTTCAAAACGCGGTATATCTTATCCTGTCATCTATCTTAGTTTTCCCAGAATTCACAAAATCCGTCAAAGAAACAGTACCAGTACTCACAAAAAAGTAAAAAATTATTTAAAAATAGATCTGATCATTTTCTTAGGATTTTCAATATGGATTACAAAAACAGGATGGAATACCTTCAAAACGCGGTATATCCCATCCTGTCATCAATCTTAGTTTTCACAGAATTCACAAAATCCCTCCGAGAACAGTACCAGTGCTCAAAAAAAGTAACAAATTATTTAAAAATAGATTTGGTCATTTTCTTAGGATTTTCAATATGGATTACAAAAATAGAATGGAATATCTTCAAAACGCGATGTCTCCCATCCTGTCATCTATCTTACTTTTCCAAGAATTCACAAAATCCCTCAGAGAAACAGTACCAGCCAGTACTAACAAAGAAGTAAAAAATTATTTAAAAATAGATCTGGTAATTTTCTTAGGATTTTCAATATGTATTATAAAAATTGGATGGAATACCTTCAAAACGCCGTAAATCCCATCCTGTCATCTATATTAGTTTTCTCAGAATTCAGAAAATCCCTCAGAGAAATAGTACCAGTACTTACAAAAAAGTAAAAAATTATTTAAAAATAGATTGGTCATTTTCTTAGGATTTTCAATATGGATTACAAAAATAGGATGGAATACCTTCAAAACGCGGTACATCCCATCCTGTCATCTATATTAGTTTTCCCAGAATTCACAAAATCCCTCAGAGAAACAGTACCAGTACTCACAAAAAAGTAAAAAATTATTTAAAAATAGATTTGGTCATTTTCTTAGGATTTTCAATATGGATTACAAAAATAGGATTGAATACATTTAAAACGCGGAATAGCCCATCCTGTCATCTATCTAAGTTTTCCCAGAATTCACAAAATCCCTCAGAGAAACAGTACCAGTACTCACAAAAAAGTAAAAAACTATTTAAAAATAGATATGGTCATTTTCTTAGGATTTTCAATATGGATTACAAAAATATGATGGAATACCTTCAAAACGCGGTATATCCCATCTTGTAATCTATCTTAGCTTTCCCAGAATTCACAAAATCCCTCCGAGAAACAGTACCAGTACTCACAAAAAAGTAAAAAATTATTTAAAAATAGATCTGGTCATATTCTTAGGGTTTTCAATATGGATTACAAAAATAGGATGAATACCTTCAAAACGCGGTATATCCCATCCTGTCATCTATATTAGTTTTCCCAGAATTCACAAAATCCCTCAAAGAAACAGTACCAGTACTCACAATAAAGTAAACAATTATTTAAAAATAGATCTAGTCATTTTCTTAGGATTTTCAATATGGATTACAAAAATTGGATGGAATACCTTTTAAACGCGGTATATCCCATCCTGTCATCTATCTTAGTTTTCCCAGAATTCACAAAATCCCTCAGAGAAACAGTGCCAGTGCTCATAAAAAAGTAAAAAATTATTTAAAAATAGATTGGTCATTTTCTTAGTAATTTTAATATGGATTACAAAAATAGGATGGAATACCTTCAAAACGCGGTATATCCCATCCTGTCATCTGTCTTAGTTTTCCCAGAATTCACAAAATCCCTCAGAGAAACAGTACCAGTACTCACAAAAAAGTAAAAAATTATTTAAAAATAGATCTGGTCGTTTTCTTAGGATTTTATATATGGATTACAAAAAAAAAAAGGATGGAATACCTTCAAAACGCGGTATATCCCATCCTGTCATCTATCTTAGTTTTCCCAGAATTCACAAAATCCCTCAGAGAAACAGTACCAGTACTCACAAAAAAGTAAAAAATTATTTAAAAATAGATTGATCATTTTCTTAGGATTTTCAATATGGATTACAAAAATAGGATAAAATACCTTCAAAACGCGGTATATCCGATCCTGTCATCTATCTTAGTTTTCCCAGAATTCACAAAATCCCTCAGAGAAACAGTACCAGTGCTCACAAAAAAGTAAAAAATTATTTTAAAATAGATCTGGTCATTTTCTTAGGATTTTCAATATGGATTACAAAACAAAAGTTGGAATACCTTCAAAACGCGGTATATCCCTTCCTGTCATCTATCTTAGTTGTCCCAGAATTCACAAAATCCATCAGAGAAACAGTACCAGTACTCACAAAAAAAGTAAAAAATTATTTAAAAATAGATTTGGTCATATTCTTAGGATTTTCAATATGGATTGCAAAAATAGGATGGAATACCTTCAAAACGCGGTATATCCCATCCTGTCATATATCTTAGGTTTCCCAGAATTCACAAAATCCCTCAAAGAAACAGTACCAGTACTAACAAAGAAGTAAAAAATATTTAAAAATAGATCTGGTCATTTTCTTAGCATTTTCAATATGGATTACAAAAATTGGATGGAATACCTTCAAAACGCGGTATATCCCATCCTGTCATCTATCTTAGTTTTCCCAGAATTCACAAAATCCCTCAGAGAAACAGTACCAGAACTCACAAAAAAGTAAAAAATTATTTAAAAATAGATCTGGTCATTGTCTTAGGATTTTTTATATGGATTACAAGAATAGGATGGAATGCCTTAAAAACTCGGTATATCCCATCCTGTCATCTATCTTAGTTTACCCAGAATTCACAAAATCCCTCAGAGAAACAGTACCAGTACTCACAAAAAAGTAAAAAATTATTTAAAAATAGATCTGGTCATTTTCTTAGGATTTTCAATATGGATTACAAAAAAAGGATGGAATACCTTCAAAACGCGGAATATCCCATCCTGTCATCTATCTTAGTTTTCCCAGAATTCACAAAATCCCTCAGAGGAACAGTACCAGTACTCACAAAAAAGTAAAAAATTATTTAAAAATAGATTGGTCATTTTCTTAGGATTTTCAATATGGATTACAAAAACAGGATGGAATACCTTCAAAACGCGGTACATCCCATCCTGTCATCTATCTTAGTTTTCCCAGAATTCACAAAATCCCTCAGAGCAACAGTACCAGTACTCACAAAAAAGTAAAAAATTATTTAAAAATAGATCGGCCATTTTCTTAGGATTTTCAATATGGATTACAAAAATAGGATGGAATACCTTCAAAACGCGGTACATCCCATCCTGTCATCTATCTTAGTTTTCCCAGAATTCACAAAATCCCTCAGAGAAACAGTACCAGTACTCACAAAAAAGTAAAAAATTATTTAAAAATAGATTTGGTCATTTTCTTAGGATTTTCAATATGGATTACAAAAATAGGATGGAATAGCTTTAAAACGCGGAATAGCCCATCCTGTCATCAATCTTAGTTTTCCCAGAATTCACAAAATCCCTCAGAGAAACAGTACCAGTACTCACAAAAAAGTAAAAAACTATTTAAAAATAGATATGGTCATTTTCTTAGGATTTTCAATATGGATTACAAAAATAGGATTGAATACCTTTAAAACGCGGTACATCCCATCCTGTAATCTATCTTAGTTTTCCCAGAATTCACAAAATCCCTCCGAGAAACAGTACCAGTACTCACAAAAAAGTAAAAAATTATTTAAAAATAGATCTGGTCATATTCTTAGGATTTTCAATATGGATTACAAAAATAGGATGGAATACCTTCAAAACGCGGTATATCCCATCCTGTCATCTATCTTAGTTTACCCAGAATTCAGAAAATCCCTCAGAGAAACAGTACCAGTACTCACAAAAAAGTAAAAAATAATTTTAAAATAGATCTGGTCATTTTCTTAGGATTTTCAATATGGATTACAAAAAAAGGATGGAATACCTTCAAAACGCGGAATATCCCATCCAGTCATCTATCTTAGTTTTCCCAGAATTCACAAAATCCCTCAGAGGAACAGTACCAGTACTCACAAAAAAGTAAAAAATTATTTAAAAATAGATTGGTCATTTTCTTAGGATTTTCAATATGGATTACAAAAATAGGATGGAATACCTTCAAAACGCGGTACATCCCATCCTGTCATCTATCTTAGTTTTCCCAGAATTCACAAAATCCCTCAGAGATACAGTACCAGTACTCACAAAAAAGTAAAAAATTATTTAAAAATAGATCTGGTCATTTTCGTAGGATTTTCAATATGGACTACAAAAATAGGATGGAATAGCTTTAAAACGCGGAATAGCCCATCCTGTCATCTATCTTACTTTTCCCAGAATTCACAGTATCAAAAACGCGAAGCGCCCATTAAGATATTCCAATCGCCCCACCCTAATATATATATATATATATATATATATATATATATATATATATATATATATATATATATATATATATATATATATATATATATATATATATATATATATATATATATATATATATATATATATATATATATATATATATATATATATATATATATATATATTGGGTGTTTTTTATTGAGGTATAGAACTTTAAGTTGGCATCACTTTTTTAACTGGCGGCCATTTTGTCAGCTGTCAAGTGATTAATATTTAGTTTGGTTTGCCATTTCATCATGAACAGGTTGACAAAAGAACAACGCTTGCAAATCCTGCAAATTTATTTCGAAAATAATGGTTCAGTTCGCGAAGTTTACCGCAAGCTCCGTCCATTTTATGGTCGACATAATCGTCCATCAGAGCAATTAATTCGGTTAACCATGGATCGTTTTCGCACTACGTTTACTCTATGTGATAATACGCATCCGCAGAGACGTCGAACAGTGCGCACCGAAGAAACAATTGCCGCAGTAGATCAAAGTGTTGAAGAGGACCCGAATGAATCGATTCGCCACCGTGCACAGCAATTGGAGCTTTGTCCATCAACTTTATGGAAGATTTTGTTCCCGAATTGGATGGCATGAAGTTGTGGTTCCAACAAGACGGCGCTACATGCCACACAGCGCACGTCACAATCGATTTATTGAAGGAAACATTCGATGAGCGCATAATTTCGCGGAATGGATCTGTCAATTGGCCACCAAGATCGTGTGATTTGACACCATTGGATTATTTTCTTTGGGGATATGTGAAGTCGCTCGTCTACGCCAACAAACCAGAAACGTTAGGGGACTTGGAAGCCAACATTCGTGGCGTTATTGCCAACATACGGCCCCATATGCTCGAAAAAGTGGTTGAAAATTGGACCTGTAGAATTGGCTTTATTCGAGCCAGCCGCGGCGGCCACATGCCCGAAATCATATTTAAACATTAATGGCATAAAATTATCCTTCCAATAAAGCCAAATTGATGGACATTAAAACGATTTTCTTGTGTTTTATTTCAATTCGAAGTTCTATACCTCTAAAAAAAAACACCCGTTACTTAAAAGTTGATTTGTTCAATATTTTTGTGGCTTACCGAGTTACTGCACTGTACGTATATTATTTTTCTAGCTCAAGAAAAAATTTCAGACCTGGTAATTTTATCAATTGAAAATGATCATGCTCAATCCATAAATAAAGATAATTTAATTGTAAAATTTGCCAAGAAAGGTAACCTTTAATAGATTAATTTAAATCTATAACGACATACCGAACGTGGTATCTTTAATTAGTTATTAGAATACCTACATAGATATACAAGATCTAGTGACTGATTGAAATTGGCGCCAAATACTAATTACGTTATATAGCATTAAGAGCTTTCTTAAAGAAACAGGAGTGTAATAATTTAATAGGAATCGATAAATAATATATATGTTCCTAAAATTATCGACCCTTTTCTGTAACTCAAGTCGATTAAAATTGCCTCGATTTGATAAAACTAATGTCGCTACTGGCAAAATGTTTTGTCTTTTTTAAACTTTGTATTATTTAGGGCCATTATTACAACTTGGTAATAGTTAAAAGCAGGATTTTGTCGAAATGATAAACAGTTTATCATTATTACAAATTAACTTTAACCTACCAGGAAAGATAAATTTGCCTTTAACTTATCGCTCACTTGCAACCAAAATTTTATGTTTTTAATTTTAACACAGCTTTAACATTAAATTTATTTTGATCTGGAAAAAAAACTCAATTAAAAATATTGAAAAAAGTAAATGATGCCTATTGTTAAAAAAATAGTCACCAGCTTCAAAAGTTCTTCCTTATTTTGTATATAAAAATAGGATGTTATTAAAAATAAAAATCGTTTTCATAGTTTTAGCAGGCTGCCAACATTGACAATAAATATGTAAATGAAAAGAAATAATAAATCACACAAAATTATTCATCAAGCCAGATAAAGTCAATAATAATATTTTAAATCAGCTTCAAAAACATGTTTTTTAAAAAAAATTATAATATATTTTCTGTTGACCAAAGGTCGAAGAAATCAAATCTCGCCCCACCCTAGCCAAATGCTAGGGCCGGCGCTGCATTCATATGTATGTATGCAGTAGTTGATAAATTATAGAGAGAAAAGGTTTTAAAAAACATGTATTACTAAATATATTAACATTAAAATGATTTGTTATTGGAATAAATATCCCTTTTACTCCTTACTTTTATTACATAATGTAGCAAAAGCTGAAAAATTCTTAACCAAGTTTAAAGTTGTTTTAAAAGTATAAAAAAAATAGTATTAACTAACTTATAATTCTTAAAAATCGTGAAATTTAAGGTAAAAATCGTTTAGTCGTTAAAATCCCATTTTTTGACACCGAAAATCGTCAAAATGACGATAAATCATCAAATCTGGCAACCATCACTACCATCTGATCTTTTGTAGGACGTTTCATATATGTATTAGTTGAGATATTGTATGACTCACCCTGCAAGCCAGCTGGTTAAGTATGTATATTAAATTAAACCCATTAAACTTTGTGGCTGTTTGGCTGAGAGCGCTAGGCGGTTTCACAATGGTTATTTCCTCTCGGGACTCGGGTACAAATCACTGCGCTTGAAACTTTTTTTTTTAATTTTTTTAAATGTTTCTTTGAATGTTAATATACTTATTTTTCATAAGATATTAAAATCAATAACAGAAAAAATAGATTATAGCAAATATATTAATAGTAAATAAATAAAATCAATAAAATAGTTATTTGGGATACAATTTTTTAGTACCAAATAGAAAAATTGCAAAAAATTTTTTAGAAAATCAATATTTTTTGAGCTCAAATGATTCTAAATTTATATTTGCATAAATTAATACTAACCTAAAAATTCATGTTTAAGAATACCAATTTTGTAATATACTTTTTGTACAACTAATACACGTAATCTCAACAAAGAGGTATCTGATGCGTCTCTCTCAATTGAATAAATTATATATGTATTACAAAATACTATATTTCGTAATAGCTACATATATACACAAGTTTGCATATTTTACGAAAACAGTAATTAAGAAAGTTATTTGGAAATTATTGCAAATTATCTGGACAGTGGTCGAAATGAAAAAATAATTTTTCTCATGTTCAGCACACCTTAATGACCTTAAAAAATGCAATACAAACTTTAAACATTCCATAAGTAAGAATTTGCAAAGCAGTGTTATTTAATGAACTACCCTGCATAAAGTGGGACGAAAATATCATAAAATTTCTCCCAAAGCAAAAACTTCTCAAAGCCATGCATTTAAATTAGGGATGTAATCGATACCGATACAGATATATCGGCGATACTTCAGATTTTCCGATACATCGGCATCGGCGATATTTTACTGTCGATACTACGATACTTTTTAAATCTTTTTAAAAGTTAATTTTTTAACAAATAATTTATTTTGGTAAATTTTACCATAAATTAAATTCAATTCCTTGTTTTTTAAATCTTATTAATATCAATTTTAAATATTAATATTTTACGTTGTTATTTTGTAAAAGACATAATTTATTTCTTGTTAATTTTACCATGAATTCGAATTCAATTCGTTGTATTTTAAACGTTAACCCAGAAAAAAGACACTCCAAAGAAGTCATGAAAATGTGGAATTCGCGATCCGGAATTATTTAAAATTTTGATCATTTCTAATTAATGTTACATATCCTTGTCATTGTAAGACGTTCTCTTTCGATTACCAATCACCTAATTGGAAGCGATGTTAAGAAAACTTTATTTTTCGGTGTTCTATGTGGACTTTTCCTCGAGGAAAAAGATGAAAAATTACATATTTTCGCAACTTGTTTTTTTTATACGAATTTAAAGGCAAAACTGTGTTTTCATGTAAATTTTAGTGAATAAATGCAAACTTTTAGAAAAATTTTAGCAATTAAGCTATGAAGTTATTTAGAAGAATATTAGTTGATAAATATCCTTTAAAAATCGATTTTTTAAAAAACATTTCGAGTATTTTTTTTAATTATAAAGGAACTACAAATTTTTATATAACTTAAATAAACTTTTACTTGTTTTTCTACTAATTATCTGTAATCTATACATATAATAAAACTGTAAAAGGGGCGAGTCTGTACATGAAATATGTTTAGAAAAATTTTATGGTGGCGTAAACAGTAATCGATGTAGAGAACAAAACACCAAATTTTGCAATTTTTGTCTGTCTGTCCGAACACGCTTCACGCAAAAACCACTGAATGGATTTTCATGAAATATGGTATGGAGGTACTTTAGAGTCCTGATTCAAATATAGGGTACTTTTTACCGCGATAAAATAGCTCATTTCTAAGTTGAAATAGATATAAATAACATAAATGTTTTTGGAAATTAGAAAGTTTTTTGTTTTTTTAACGTTGGTAGCACTATTTATTTTGCATAACAGGAACTTTAAACAATCAGCCCAATCGCAAACAAAAATTCCGTGCGAGGCTTTTCACTTTTCCCTTTTCTCCTATTATGAATAAAAATACCATCTGAAAAATTCGATGGGGCAAAAAGTAGCCATTCTGAATGCATTTGAATTTCGTTTTTTCACCCGGAGTTTTTCACTTGCAAAACAGAAGGGAGTTTGTATAAAACTCGATGTAATATTTAAATAAAACAAAATTTCTATCAATAAAAAAAATTTTATTGTTCTTGTAGGTCGAATACCACAAATAAAGCACAAACACAACATTAACTTTAATCGATCCATTGCTTTTGGTCTCCATAAATGCAGCAAAGATTATTTTCTTCTACAGCACCAATATCCTTGACAAATGCTTGTACAGCTATGTTATTACTTTTTTATTCACTTTTTTTAATTAATTTTGCTTTAAATTTAATAAAAACATAAATTTTATTTATTTTTGGACACAAAAACACTGAATAAATAAATGCCAACAGGCAAAACTGCTGCCATTGTTATTCAATGATGCCACTATTTCATATTTTGGAGGAATTTTTTCTCGAGAAAAGTATTTTCCGGGGGAAAGAAATTACTAGGGAATATTCATGATTGGGCTGAATATATAAAGAACGCTATATAATTATATTTTATAGACACCTTATAGTCATAAATCGAACTTTAAGCGCGCGAAGCGGGCGGGCACATCTAGTTTTCATATAGATTCTTTTGAAGCAATGACAATGTAGTTCCTTAAAAATTACTTCCAATTTCTTATACTGCGTTAATTCAATTTTAAATATTCAGCCTTATTCTATTTGGCGTCGGCAACATCGTCTTCAATTTTGAGGCAACATCAATTTAACACAACGTCAATACTAATTTTGTATTCCCTAATAGTATTATGACGATGTTGACTGTTTATCGATACATACCTACAACACACATATCTAATATTTGAGTCAGCTGGTTCATTTTGTTTACTATTTTCGGTAAAAGTGTATTTGAATAAATAAAAACTTTAAGCATAAATTAAAATAAAAATTATGTTTCTTCTCGATTCGGATTCCAGTGACGAAGAATATTAAAAAAAATTGATAATGGAAAGAAGACTGCTTATGCTGACTTTAGACGACATGTTTTTTACATATGGCTTGTTAGGTGTGTTGGACATATGTAACTTCGCATGTTTGTCAAAATTGTCAATTTAAATGCGGTTTATAATATTTGCTTTCACACGTACATGTGCAATTACATCTGACATAACCTCTGAGTGTTCACAACAGCTGAGTTTTTGCACAGTTTTCGTAAATATATAAATCGCTCTTTGCTTTTTAATGTTTTTTCAGCCCAACCACACTTTTGATAATTTAATACAGCTGATGTCAGATGCCTTGTCAGATGAAAATAGAACACGCTCTAATTGAAAATTTTTCATCTCACTTTGCTTCTGTAAATGTCATCTGACAATGTTTCACACGGCATGTATCACTTTTGCAGTGGGAAATTTGACAAGTCAGATGAAAATACATGTCGTCTAAAGTCAGCATTAGACAGAAATCTTGTATTTTTAACTTGCCTGATGAAAAGTAAGTACCAAATTTGAAGTATTGCATTTTTTATCCTTTTTAAGATTCGAAAGTTATTTTCGGTTAAATAAGCCATCTTTTAAATATGTACTAGATAAAATAGAGCCTCATTTAAAAAAAGGGACGGGGTCAACGGGTGTACCATAAAATTGGCAGCGACATTGCGATTTTTGATTTCAACCTGGGACTGTCAGAGCCAGTAGTATCCAAGATTTTGTCCAAGACTCTGGTTGTCATGGAGAGGGAAGTTTGTCCAGAATTGATAAAGTTTGATATGACGGATGCTGAAAAAAATTAAGCTAAGTTACATTTCTTCCAAAAAGAAGAATTTCCAGGTGTAATTGGGGGTGTGTGGACGGAAACCACATCAAAATCTTAGCCCCAAAATAAGAAGAGCAACATCTATATTTTAACCGCAAGTGATATTTTAGCTTAAATGCCATGATAGTAAGTTTGTAATTTTTTTTCTTTATATTTATGTACAACTATTTTATATTAACATATGTAGATTTGTGACCACAAAATCAAGGCTCTAGCCATGATTCCTTAATTTGGAACGTGAGTCATGGAAAACGTATTTCGAAAACACGCTATGACACAAATGATCATAATTCGTGGATTTTAGGTAACATTTTAATGTTAATTTAGATGTTATATGTACATATATTAATTTAACTTTTTTAATCAGGTGATGCTGGCTATGCTCTAGAGCCTTATTTGATGACGCTCAGCGAAATGTAATAGAAAGAACCATAGGTGTTTTAAAAAACAAAATTCGTTGCCTTCTCGGCGCACGTCAACTTCACTACAGACTAGCAAAAGCGATTAAAATTGTAAATGATTGTGCTGCACTTCACAACATTTGTGTTGAATATGGATTGGATACAACAAATAAAGAAACGGAAAATTACTCAAACGACATGGAAGGGAATGATGGTCGTGAAAGTACACAAAGTATTGAGGCATATCAAAGAAGAGAAGAAATAAAAAACAGCTTCCAATAGTTTTAAATCAGTCTTTTCAATTCACTTTTATTAAATTATTTTAACTTAAAAATTTTTAAAATTATGGGGTACAAAAATAAAATCTATTCAGTTTTTTAATTAAAAGTAATAAATTGACTAGGAAATCACGGCGCTTAGAAATCGTGTTGACCTGTGTTATATATGTATGTAATACGTTTATAACAAAAAATTCTGATTAATAAAAAATTAAAAAAATTGATTTCATAAAAAATTCTTATTAACACGAAATAAAAATTGTAATTAACAAAAAAAAAATCCAATTAACTAAAAATTCATTTCATAAAAAAGTTAAAAATATACATTTTATCAACTTGAGTTATTTAGTAATTGAAGCTCCTTTTCTTTAATTGAAAGCTCAATTCTTTTAATTTTCATATCGGATATGTGCCGTTCCTACTCCCTTTTGCTTCTCTCTACTTCTAATTTCAACCTTTTGGCTTCAATATCTTAAACTTCCCTTAGGCAACGTTTCATTGAGGCTATGGAACTTGACAATTCTGTTAGTGTTTTGGCTTGGTCAGTACTATGCCTTTCAAACAGTTCATCGCGGTTGGCGGATTTTTTTTTTGCGCTGAACTAATCTTATTTATTAAATGGTTAGAACTGGTTGTTGATATTGATGGCGCAGAACCTGTTGATGGTACTGAAACTGTTGATGGTGCAGAAGCTGTTGATGTTGATGGCGCAGAAGCTGTTGTTTTTGGTGGCGCAGATGCTGTTGATGTTGATAACGCAGATGCTGTTGATATTGATGCTGCGGCAGTATTGCCACTGATGGAAGGTACACTTTCCTGTAAACAGTAAAATATTAATGTGCCGCAAGAAAGTAGGCCTATTGAAAATATTGGTAAGCCAATTGCATTGATTCTAAAAAGTGAAAATCAACACTAACATCACTACGTGGAACTCCCTGAACCATACCCTCGGGATTTATTTGTTTTTCAAACTGCAGCAGATTAGCCACAGTTTCCTGTAAGGGGCTCAGTATTGCCTGCTTAAATACACCACCTCCAGTAGCTTTACACTCTGCTCTGTTTGTCGCCATTTTCCTTCTGACTTTGAACTTTAAGTCCCGCCAAATCTGTAAAAATAATTCCGTTAGACAACATATTTTTAAAACAAACAATTTACCTTACTTTTTGCCATCCATAGCCAGCTCTAATTGGTGGACCAAGCGAATTTAGCACAGTAGCAATACTCTCCCACTCTTCCTTAACATTAGTAGGAGCAATGCCCCTGCGAAATCCTCTGGCTAGTGATGGACTGTTTTCAAGTTCTTGCACAAGCTTCTCGAATTGGAATTTATTTATTTTAATTTTTTCCATTATTTTATTTAAGCCAAAAAGTCAACAGAAATAATAAAAATTAAGACACACTGAAACTGATCTATTTAGATTTGGAACGATTTTCCGTCATCCCACGTCAAATTTGGTTGATAAACATACCGGCTTCGGCTATGTGCCATCTTCAGTGTTCTATTGAATACAAAATCGTTTTTCTGTTGTCCGTTGTTTCTTTTATAATTCGTTTGTATACCTAACGTCCTCCCTTGATCCCTTTGTATTTTGCTCTCTATTTCTCTCTCTCTCTCTCTCTCGCCTCTATATACTTTTGTGTGTCTCTACCTGCTACCTGTTTCTCTTATTTTCGTCTTACTATTATGTTTGTATTTCATATTTTGTTTATAATCTGCTCTATTAATTATCAGAAGTTCTATCCCTACGTAGGTAATAATCTGTAATTGTACGTATCTGGGTAATCTTTTTGTCTTGTTCATTACCTACTACGTTGCCTGGACTACTGTGGTCTTTTGTGTAAAAATATTTTAATTGTTCAAATATTACGTCTCAAGCAGTATTTCATTTATTATTCTTCCGGTAAATGTTTTTTGCTTGTATATTTCCATGTTCTCTAATACGTTCAATCGTCGTCCTTTATGTTGTGAATGTAATAGTTTAACTGTTTTTCTAACATGTCCTGGTGTGCATTTGTTGTCGAATATGTGGTTTGCGAAATTCCATTCTGGTGTTATTCCTGGTTCTCTCATTTTCTTGTTGTAGTCTCTTATGTGCTCGCGAAATCTTGTTTTTAGTTTTCTTCCAGTTTCTCCGATATAACTGTGTTGGCAAGCGCAAGTTAATTTGTACACTCTGTTTCGTTTGTGCTGTTTTGCAGTATTCTACCCAAATTGTTTTTTGTTTGGAATGCTGTGTTAATGTTGCGTTTTCTAAAAAATGTTGCCAGTTTGTGTGTTGATTTTCCCATATACGTAAAGGTAACCCAAGGTTTCTTTTTTTGTTCCTATTCTCTGTTCCGTTTCTTACTTGCTTCGATATTCTTTCAAATCTTGTCAACTAGGTCTTTTTTATATATGTTGCTTTCCGCTATGTTATATATTATTCCTATCTCTTTCACATAGGCCTCATGTTTTAGGGGTATTCGTTCAAGTCTCGTTATTAATTGCCTAATTGCCGCGTTCTTATGTTGTTGAGGATGGTTTCATGAATTGCGTATTATTGTGTCCGTAGCAGTTGGTTTTCTGTATATTTCATATTCAACTCTATTTAAGCTCTTGTTTGCCCTAATCGTTAGATTTAGGTAATTTATCCTTTCGTTCTCTTCCACGTCCATTGTAAATTTTATGTTTTTGTGTTGTTTGTTCAGTAGATCCAGAATTTGATCTTCCATATTTCCTTCTAGTATACATATAATATTGTCCACATATCTTGCATAGAATGTTACCCCAAAGGTGGTTTTTAAGGCCTCTACGTATTGCTCTTCTACATTTTGCATAAATACTTCCATGAGTATTGCTGATGTTGCATTTCCCAATTCACAAGCTCGTATTAACGTCGTATGCGTTGTGTAATCGTCTAATTATACAATATTGTATTTTTGTTGTTGGTAACTTTCATACAAGTGCGTTATAATTATACGATTGAATTTTATATGTTCTTCAAATAGTTGTATTGAGGCCAGGTCTGGGAATATTCTATTTGTTAGATTAATTTGTAAAAATATTTTATATATGTGATAAGTAACATCAGAAAATGCATTCTACTTAATAATAAATATATATCTGATTCATTTCAATTTAATTTTCAAACTATTTTAATCAAAATTGCTTGTCGCGAAAAAATGTATTCTATTTCGCGTCAAATTAAAGTTTCCATACCTGGTTTCGTTTCATGGTATCAAATTAAGGTGAATTAATACTAGGTGGCCTCGATTGATCAGGTGACTACGAATTGTTTACCATATTTGAACTGCAAACTGTGTTAATGTATCAGCTTTTTTCACAGCCCAAATATAAATTCTGCACGGCGAATTTATATTTCGGCTGTCAAAAAGCTGATATATTAATACAGTTGACAGTCCAAATATGGAAAAATTTTCTTAGTCACCTGATCTCTCGAGGCCTCCTGGTAATAATTCCCCTTGCCTTGGTATTAATTAAATTGACATTTAAGATACGACAAAATAACGATACAACAAATTTGTCTGTTCACAAGTACATAACAAATATAGTCTTTTTTTAAACGATAAGACATACGACTAAGCTTGTCAATTGAACAATTGATAACTTCATTCACAAATTTGTGTTAAGACTTTTTCTTTTAATTTCAAACACACTTATTGGGGGAAAATCCATCACGTCATATACACTAATCCTTTTGTCTAGCAAGCGTGCATGTTTATTTCATCTTCATAAATAAACTTTATTTTTTCCCCATTTTTTATGCAAAACAGGTCAAAGCAAAGTCACAAACAGCTGTGTTGAGAACCTTTTAAATACAGTTATAAAACGCGGCCAAAAACATAAAACAATGAATCACGTAAACTCAATTAAATTTATTACTATAAGTCGATTTAAAAAATATAAGGTTATGGTACAAAAATTACAATCTTGTATTAAAAGCGAGTACTGAAAGAAGAATGAATTAACCATGTGATTTAAGAAAAGAGTAAAAGAAAAGGTGAAAGAAAATCAAAAGAAGTTGACAGTTCAAGCATTATGAAAAGAGAGAACTGTGCATAAATCAATGTAATGAGTTTACAGCTGTAATATTGAAAGCGCAAATTCTAACAAGCTGCATAGATATTATCATGGTCTTATTATTTATCTAGAATTTTGTTTGAAAGTTTCACCACAACAAAAACATTGAATGCAGACCCTACCTGCTGAAGGAAACCCTTTCAAACAAAAAAAAAAGTTTTGAAAATCGGTGCATAATTGAAAGAGTTATGAGATAATCATTATTTGGAAGGGAGGGGGGAACAAATTTGCCCCCCGAGTTTGGTAAAAATTTATGGGACCATACTGCAAGCAAAGCCTTTCAAACAAAAAAAGACTTTTGAAAATCGGTTGACATACGACAGAGTTATGAAAGGGGGAGCCAATTGCAACCTCCGATTTTCGAAACAAAAGTATGGGACCAAACTGCAAGCAAAGCCATTCAAACAAAAAATTATTTTGAAAATCGGTGCATAAATTGAAGGAGTTATGCGATAATCAATATTTGGGGGCGTGGACAAAGTTGCCCCCGATTTTTGGAAAAATTTTAAAAAAGAATTGTTTGTTAATTAAATTAAATGACAGAGTTATGAAAGGGGGAGCAAATTTCCCCCTCCGATTTTTTTAAATATCATGGGACCAAACTGCATGCACGGCATTTCAAACAAAAAAGAATTTTGAAAATCGGTGCAGAAATGAAGGAGTTATGCGTGTATAAACATGAAGAAGTAAAAAAATATAAAAATACACACGAATTGATAACATCCTGATTTTTTTGAAGTCGGTTACAAAAATAATAATGATGCCGAAAAAGTAGCCAAAACTGTGCAGCGCACACGGGCGTTGTATTAAATTAAGATAGAATCTGAACGACTTACCGGGTTTTGTTGATGTTAAGGATGTGGTTGTCGTCTTTGGGTGGTTAAACTGGCACGCGGTCAATATGCCAACACTTCCAAAGGTTTTTGGGTACCTCCGTAAAGTTGTTGATGAATTATTCACGGAACACTTGCTGAGTATTTATAAAGGCAAAAGTTTCTTTTGTTTCGAAAGAACTAGTTTTTATTTTGTTAATGATATATTGTAAATTAAATGAATTTCTTTGAAATTCTTTGTCAAACAAAGGAAATTTCTCGTTCAATGATTTATTTTAATCAAAATTTAATATTAACACCTTTTCATTGCAATTTTAATTGATTTTCTATTAAATTATAATAATTCCAATTATTATTTATTTCTTTGACACTTATTTTACACTTTCAACTTAATTAGCGAATAACTTTAATGGAGCTTATCGCTTTACTTTTTAATGGTTGAAGGTCTTATTAAAAACTAAATCAAAGAACAAAAAAATGTTCTTTTTCTTGAAGCAAAAAGGGAAAAGAAAAAGCAAAGAGATCCGCACAGCGTTACCGTGCGTAAACATTCACAGGGTTACCGTGCGCAAACATTCCGCCCCCTTGCTATATTGCAATAGCAACGAGGGTCGGCCTATAATGATATAAAAAGGATGTGAAATACATGTCTGTTGCATAATATATAATACAATTTATAATTCAAATAGTATAAAAAAGATAGAATTCAAATGTTTGTATGAATATAAGTGTAAAAGTAAATGAATACAATGCATATATATAAATGTTATGTTATGATGTACAGAAAAGAATGTTTAAACGTCAAATTTGCCGATGATCACCCATCCCAGTACAGTGTCCTGCGCCAGTGGAGATCCCATAGCAGCTGTTTGCAGTCCGCTCCTGATCAATCTGGGATACACGTCTGCCCCCAACACAAAGTTAATGGTGTGATGCTACGATCGAGGCGTTTTGCTGGCGGCCTTTCAGGCAAATCGTCTGCAATGCGGGCCTTTACAGTGAAGGTCCCTCCTTCTTCATCAAACCGAGTACGAAATTTGAAGTGACACCATTTATCCTCGTTGAACCTTTCAAACGGCAGATGATACCGTTCGACCAGAAAAGAAGCGATCGAACTCGTAACGGCGCACGGATTCAACAGTCCGCGAACTAGGCTCCATTCTTTATCCAGATACATTCTGATAATGACGGTAGGCACAACAGTGGTGGGGTCAGCTCGGCTCAATGGCTCATTAACTCTGGTGATTTCAGGAGGATGAAGAAGGGTGTGGTGATTGATGTTGCAGCGGTTGCAGCGCTCGCGACTACGGCAATTTTGGAGGCGGTGAGATTGGGCCAAACAATTTTTACAGTAACGATGACGTTGCACGACGTCCAACCTGGCTGACACAGACATTTGGTTGAATTTTGCGCATTTGCGCAGCGGGTGGTCTTTGCGACATAAACGGCAGTCGGGAGCCTTAACCTTGAGGTGAACGGTGAGCTTGCGCTCCTCAATGGGGGAAACGTGACTGCGGCTACGATGATGCATGTTTGCTGCAACGGGGAAGAAATAAGGGGGGAAAATTATTTGTCATGATGACGGGGGAATTGTAAGTAAAATTAGTTTTACGATCGGCCGAGTAATGGTGCCCTGGGCAGTGCGCACCTCGGCAACCCGTACCTTGCTATCGGAGCCGTGAAAAATCTTTTCGATGCGACCGAGACGCCATTGATTAGGGGGTAAATTTTCTTGCTTGACAACTACAAGATCGCCAATTGTCAAATCTCTCTGGGGGAACTTCCATTTATTCCGTTTGTGAAGTTCGCCTAAATACTCTTCTTTCCACCTTCGAGCCAAGTGATGATGAAGTATTTTTAACTTTTGCCAACGATTTACGTAGCTGAGGGAATGGTTGGAGAAGTCAGGCTCTGGTGCAGATAAGAGTGGAGTTCCGACGAGGCAATGACCTGGGGTGAGAGCGCATAAATTAGTTGGGTCTTCACTAATTGGGCTTAACGGTCTTGAATTGAGACATGCTTCGATTCGAACGAGCATGGTTGTGAATTCTTCGTACGTAAAACTTTGAGTAAGGCAAATCTTTCTAAAATGCAATTTGAAGCTTTTTACCCCTGCCTCCCAGAGACCACCCATATGAGGAGCTCCAGGAGGGATAAAATACCATTCGATGGGGCTAAAACTGTCCTGAGATAAGAGACCTTTTTGCAGTAAAGACAGGAAATGTTGCTTATCTTGACGTAAGATATTAGAGGCGCCGACAAAAGCGGTGCCATTATGGGAATAAATTGCATGGGGTGTTCCTCTTCTTGAAAAGAAGCGTGCAAATGCGGCTAAAAAGGCTTGTGTTGAGATGTCTCCGGGGGCTTCCAAATGTATCGCCTTGGTTGAAAAACATACGAAACCCAGCACGTAGCCTTTAGTAATTTTGCAGCCGCGACCCGCATACCATTTTATGTCAAAGGGTCCGGCAAAATCGACTCGTGTTGTAGAAAGGACGAGATAAAGTTGCACGCTCGGGGGGTAACGCAGCCATGATTTGTTGGCTGATTTGACGTTTATGCCTCACACAAATTAGACATTGAGATAATATCGTTTTTATCAAAGTTTTGAGTCTTGGGACGTAATAACGTAGTCACATTAGGCGATATAACAACGCATTTTGACCATGAAGAGAATATTGATGTAAATATTTAAGTAGTAATCGCGTAAAATTGGCATGATATGGTAATAGAATGGGGTAACGTTCATCGTAAGTTAATGTAGGAGAATTTGCCAAACGGCCATTAATTCTCATAGCTCCGTTAGAGTCCAAAAATGGGTTGAAAGTTAGGAGCGAACTTTTGCGGGGCAGCGGTTTTTGTGAATATTCGTCGCTGAAAAATGATTTTTGGCAGGCGATTATCAAACGATTTTTGGCGAAAACTATTTCTTTAGCTGATAGCTCGTGATTGTTGTTATCAGACTTTTGCTTGGCGCGCAGACGGTTGTAGAAACGAAATATGTAACATATGACTCTTAATGCACGAGGAAGGTCAGAAAAGCTTGCAAGAATATCTTCGGGATGCATTGTAGTGGTAAGAACTCGTAGTGGCCGTTTTTCTTCTTCAGTTTCAAAATCAGCCTTTCAAAAATTCAAATAGTTTACGAAATATGAGCCCAAGAAAATTTGCAAATTTTCCAAAAAAAATAAAGTTTGAGAAAAAACTGCAAGTCAAAATCTGGAAGCTCGATTTTCACCGTAGACGTGTGGTCTAGTGGACTTTTTTGCTCAGAATGAATTGCCTCCATCAATAGAAAGAATGGTCTCAAGTTCGGAATAGAAAACTTGCTGTTAAAGTCCGTGTTAACTTTTAATAGTACATTATCAAAAGGGCAGTTAAAAGCATTTAAAATCTGAGCCACCAGAGTGGTAATTGATTTAAAATAACTTTTTGTGTACGTGTTTGGACTACTATTTTTATGAATTTTTTAATTATTGTCTTAAATTTTTTTTTGATATAATATACTATCTTTATTTAAATTAAAAGTACTGAAAAAACCACTAGGGTTAAATGTACATACGCACAAATGGGCATATAAATATATGTGTATGTACTTGGGTTATTCGTTTATATGAATTTTATAATGATTTTATTTTATTTTTCTGTAAATGAAACTTCAAAACTATCTTCATCTTTGTTTGAATAGATATAACATAAAAAAACCGCTTGGGGTTTTTTAAACAAAATACCCATAAAAACCCGGGTGGGTTTTTTTGGGTTACCCAGTGGGCAGCCAACCCTGTTTGATGGTCGCAAAAATGATTCATTAACTCGGGAGAAAATTAATGAAGTATATCACACTACAATGCGAAAAGATCCACACCTAGTAGTAATACGTGAACCACATTCGTCACTAATTGGCTATGTGAATTTAGAAGGCAAAGGGGAAACCTCCAAAGCGAAACAAGCCGAATTGATTGCATTTTTCAAATCCAAAAATCTTTCACTTGAAAATTTAATTGCCGTCTGTAGTGACGGTGAGGTGGCAAACACTGGCACATCTGGAGGCGTATTGCGTCTCATCGAACGCTATTTAGATAGACCAATACATTGGTTTATCTGTTTACTTCATTTCAACGAATTGCCGTTTCGACATCTGTACAGCGCTGTCGAAAAATCGGCCACTACTGGACCGACAAAAAGCACTGGATCGTTAGCTCAAAGGATAGATATTTGCAATACATTACAAGTAAATATCATAACTTTATGTACTTCTCTCTCTATACGATATAGTTTTGTAATTTTCTTATTGAAATAATCTAAACATTTTTCAGGTTATCGAAAATTTTCAACTTATTCCACATGGACACATTCCTCCAATGAGTACAGATGCTGAAAATCAGCTTTCCACGGACGTTAAATATCTATACCAAATTGCACAAGCCGTTTCAAATGATAACGAGTGATTTTTTTGCTATTATCTTTTTGGCAACACTAGTTTTGACAGCTCACGCACGATTTGTATCTTGTGTCACTGTCAAACATCTTCAGTTTGGTCTATAATTTAATCATGAATCGTCTTTCAAACGAACAACGCTTGCAAATTATTGAATTTTATTACCAAAATGCGTGCTCTGTTAAGAAAGTTCATCGCGCGCTTCTTCCATTTTATGGTCAGTTTAATCGACCTACTGAGGCTTCTATTCGGGCTATTGTAAAAAAATTTCGCACCAAATTTACATTGTTGGACATTAAACCACCAACACGTTTACGTAGAGTGCGAACTGAAGAAAATATCGCAGCCGTATCGGCCAGTGTTGGTGATGACCGTGAATTATCGATTCGGCGCCGTTCGCAGCAATTGGGCCTCTGTTACTCCACTACGTGGAAAATTTTGCGGAAGGATTTGGGTGTGAAGCCTTATAAGATACAGCTGGTGCAAGAATTGAAGCCAAACGACCTACCACAACGTCAAATTTTTGGTGAATGGGCTCTTGAAAAGTTAGATGAAGATCCACTTTTTTATCGAAGAATTGTGTTCAGCGACGAGGCTCATTTCTGGTTGAATGGATACGTGAACAAGCAAAACTGCCGTATTTGGAGTGAAGAGCAGCCAGAAGCATTGCAAGAGCTACCAATGCATCCACAAAAAACAACCGTTTGGTGCGGATTATGGGCTGGCGGCATCATTGGGCCGTATTTCTCCAAAGATGATGCGAATCACAACGTTACTGTGAATGGTGAGCGCTACCGTGCGATGATAACAAACTTTTTTCTGCCTAAAATGGAAGAGCTTGACTTGCATGGCATGTGGTTTCAACAAGACGGTGCCACATGCCACACAGCACGCGAAACAATGGACCAATTGAGAGGCGAGTTCGGTGAACAGTTTATTTCACGCTTGGGACCAGTCAATTGGCCGCCCAGATCGTGCGATTTAACGCCTCTAGACTATTTTTTGTGGGGCTATGTTAAGGCTAATGTCTATAGCGACAAGCCCGCTTCGATTGACGCACTGGAAGCCAACATTGCCAACATTATTCGTGAGATACCGGCCGAAATGTTGGAAAGAGTATGCCAAAATTGGACTAAGCGGATGGACCATTTGAGGCGCAGCCGCGGCCAACATTTGCATGAAATAATCTTCAAACATTAAATTATATCGACCCAACTAT
Source organism: Panzeria rudis (assembly GCA_956483635.1). Taxonomy (NCBI): domain Eukaryota; kingdom Metazoa; phylum Arthropoda; class Insecta; order Diptera; family Tachinidae; genus Panzeria; species Panzeria rudis. The sequence continues at coordinate 24,244 of CATQFL010000125.1, read as the reverse complement.
CGATCCAAATAAATATTTCATGCATTTTTTCTGAATTTTATGTGTTTTTTTTTACTTTCCGATAGTTCTTATAAAATCACCCATTATATATATATATATATATATATATATATATATATATATATATATATATATATATATATATATATATATATATATATATATATATATATATATATATATATATATATATATATATATATATATATATAAATTATTTATTTATAAATTTTGGTTTTTAAAAAAAACTAAACTTTATTTTACCACTTTTAAAATACAACTGAACTTATAGCTATTTTACAAAATTAATTACAGCTTAAATTCTAAATTAAAATATGCTTGGTAATTAATAATGACACGCTTTGTTACCGTATGCAATATTTGTTTTTTCACCGACTGGAAATGTGTCAGCAAATTGTGATAACAAGTTTTTAACCAGAAGTTTAATAAACTGCAATTAGGTCGCTTTATTTGGAAATTGAATGTTTTTTATATTAACACCTCCCCACTTAAATCCGATCGTCCTCGTTCGGCTGGAAATAAGAAATGTGTGTATTTCTGTTACACTTTTGGGTTCATTTCCCTTGGATTCCGATAATTCCGGCATAGATATGTGTACTTGGGGCTGGTTACTTATTAATGTTGGAACGACAAATGCACACTCTGGTTTGAACAATTACAAAGATTGATACGAATATTGCAGTTAAGGCTAGTCCAAGATTGATACATGAGTTCTGCACATTTTTACGATTGAGTAGATCTATGGCTTCTGTGTTATTAAGTTGCATTTCCTTTACCATCTCCAATCACAATTCCTCTTCGATATTCGGCTTTGGATTTCTAGGTTGCAAAATAGCAGGTAATGGCTTCATCTGTGCTGTCTTAAATGAGTTGTAGATCTATATGTATTTAGCTGTCTTAGTAAAAGAAATGCTTAAAGATTCGATGAAAATTTTAAAAGTCGTTCCATATCGATAGTCATATCGTCGCTACTCAACATTGGTTTTTTCATACCAAAAATTTTACAGATAACCAATCATAACTAGCCCTTAATAGTATGCTAAGATTGTTTACGTTTGTAAAAACCAAATGTGTTTGTTGTAAATTCCACACGAAAAAATGGTGGTCATATTATTTCGCATTAAGACTCAAAATGTTGTAGATACATTTCATATGTTTTTCACAAAATAAACACAGTACTACTTCTGTATCAATTTTTCATGAGCAATTCTTGCATCTTTAGGAAGGCACTGACTTTATAACATACATATATGTTTACAATTGAGGGGTTTCTTGCGGTCTTCTGAATAGTACCGGTTAGCATATTAGATAGTTAGACATTGTAGGGATACAAGAATACAAGGTTACGGCATCCCGTGCATAAAATTTGAATTTTCTGCGCATGTGTCACCAATGACGTTACTAACTGTGTTCCTATTGGTTAATAACTTTCAGATGTTTGTGGCAATTGCATACATTGTTTCGAATAACATTATAAAGGCTTAGTTACACATTGACGTAGCAAACTTTTGAAAAGCACCAACTACGTCATCTAACGGGAAATCATGCGCATGTCGTAATCTTGTATTCTATCATTCTTGGGTAGGGACAATATGTTAACATCACGTAACTGATTTTGTTATATAAATCGTGTGCAAATTCAAATTTGGACACCTAAATTATAACATAGTAAGAATACTCCATTATAATTTTTATATTAAAAATATATCTTTAATATAAGTAACCACTTGTGTGCTAAAAACAAAATTTAAAATATCGTAAGAAATATCAAACTTTGGCAACACTTAAAAATTTAGTACAAACGGTGTTGAATTAAATTTCCAAGTTCGTTAAATTCTTTTTTTTTTATAAAATATAAAGTACACGACTTCACAACATTGTTTTTAATACTCACTTGCGTTTTACCTTTAATACGAGTCACTTACTTGCTTGCTTTATTGATCATCCGATCAACAACCAAAAATTAAAACTTAAACTACAATTATATTTACCGCTAGTTTAAATCAAATTGGATTCTACAACTACAATTCTAATCTTAAAGGAATTTTTATTCTACTTAAACCCACATGTATTAAATACTTATGGATACTTACCTCTAAACTTACATTATATACTTTATTAAACTGGAATTATAATAAACAATTACATTGAAGTACGAAAGCACTTACCTTGTTATTTGTTGGACACCCTTCTAAAAGGTGAGCATTGTTTAACCCACCAGCCTAAGTACAATTTAACCCAAGGCTAATAATTCTCTCCCCTTTTGATAATTATAATCACCCGAGAACGAGTGAATATAATTAAATTCTGCTTTGTAGATTGCCCCCCCCCCCTTTGCGTGCGATCGCACACCCTCTCTGCCATCCACAAAGAGAATCTCCATACGTACATACACCTGTGCGTATTCAAATCGTTAAAAAAATATTCCTATCCTCAAAATAAAAAATCGAAATTAGTTAATATTATATACTAATTAATTTTCAGTTATTTTATTTCATGGCTAGTAACGCTTTCAGTGTAATTAAGGTGTGCAAGTGCAAAAAGAGTAAGAGCTTCAAAGCTTTTTGTCAATAGTATTAAGTATTGATTCCTGCATCTAACTATTTTTTCTAGTTTTGACAGTTGTAGCCCTTTGCTTCTTAGACCCTCGATTATAATGAAATTTCTTCGACTGAAAAGTTGTAAGAATGAGTTACGTGTTGTCAATGTATGGCCTACGGTATCTAAATCCACTTGACACTCATAATAAACTGACGTTATGCTGTGTGCCTGGCCACGAAGGCCATGATGGATAGAGCGAACTGACTGTCTAACCAACAGAGAAGCCCAAAGTAGATTAATAGGACCGTAATACTTCTATAGCATCTCACGTGGATACGGCAAAGAGAAGAATAGTTCCTGGGCTCAGGTGGTGTATGAACAAAAATGACCTAATAGTACTAGCAGGACACAGTGGTGACAGACGACAGCAATTTCGGCTGTAATGGCTCATGCAATGAAGTTTCTTGAAAGATTACTAATGACTCCAATATCACAAAAGATATTTGCATAAAAGATATTTCGGGTCGCGGTGCTTATGCCCTAAACATTATAATAAGAATAATAATTCCAAAAAAGCAGTATTATTCTACAAATAAAACATGTTAGCGGAGTTCAGTGTTTGAATCAAATGGTCTTGCTAAAGTGAAAATGCAAAATAGCTTTTTTATGAAATCCAACAACAAAATACCCAAATTTTTTAAAAAGCTACGATATTTAGCATTTGCACTTTCGAAAGACCATTTGTATCAAGCACTGAACTCTACTATATAATTTTATTATTAAAACTTTTGTACCAAAATAATAGTTTTCGTGCAAAATTAAACCAAGAGTTTTTCGGTTTTCTACAATCGTATGTAAAAATTGTAATGGTTTCTTAAAAAAAGCACTTAATAATATATTATTTCTTTGAAATTGTTTAAAATTAGAAGTGAAAAATGCATATGTAAACATCTATGGACATAGAGGTTTATATATAGCTAAATCAAAATAATAATATAAGTTAGACGTAATAAAATACGGAGAAGACTTAAATACGCAGAGGACTTAAATTTATTATGAAAAATTTTTTGGGGACAAAACTGGGGACTTTTACTTTTGAAATGGGGATTTTTGGGGACATCACTCTTTAAATTGGGTACATGAGGCACAACTTTTCTGGCAACACTGACCGCGTGTGAGAAAGTGCAGATGGCAAAACGGCTTCTAACCTAACAGTTGTGCCAACCTCCAAGATGAATAAGTTTTTGCAAGAATTCCACAATGGTCTTAGTGGCGTCATCTTGGAGTGGCAAAGACGCTTGAGAAGCTAAGACAGTAATTCTATGGGGTTGGATGTCAGCAAGCCTTAGCCAAGTGGATAGGAAACATCCCACAGTTCATCGCAGCAAAAGGTCCACTAAGAAAAAGTCGAGGACAGCTGCAACAATACAACTCGGGTGTACCATTTGAGCGAATAGCAATAGATGTAGCAGGTCTTTCCCCGTCAGCGAAGCCGGAAATCGTTTTATTCTTGTGGTAATGGAGTATTTTAGTAAATGGCGATAAGTATATACCACAGTTTAAATGAGCTACATGAATTCTTGAGCAATTGAATTAAAAATAAAATTTATATCTATTTTACTTTTTTTAAGACATGAATAAAATATTTTAATTTAAAATTTTTACAAATGAATTTAATTTTTATACCAATAGGAAAAAATCCTTAAGCCCGGCCAAAGGCCGGCTATGCAGAAAGCTTTACTCAACGAAGCCGCTTTTCCACATAGTTAGAGGAAAAACCCCATAACCGAAGGCCGGCTATGCAGAAAGGTTTACTCAACGAAGCTGCTTTTCGATATACCGAGAGGAAAAACCCTTAAGCCCGGCCGAATGCCTGCAATGCAGAAAACTTTACTCAATTGAGAAATAAGGCCATATGGCCTTATTGCACATGGCTTTATTGCACTGCACCGAAAAATACACATGAGCACTGATGATGGAAGTGTAGCGGCTTCTGAAAACAGCGTTGCATAGAGCTATTCGTGCACAAACATAAAAAATTAGAAAAATAAAAATATACACGAATTGATAGCCTCCTCCTTCTTTGAAGTCAGTTAAAAAGTACTTAATATTAAAAAAAAGTACTCTATACTTAACACTGAGAAAAATAAAAGTCTGTTAAAAAAATTAATTTGTACACTAACACAAGTTTTTATGTAACTTTTTTCTTTCTTTCAGCACACAATTTTTGTAGAGATAGATGCGACAGCTTACCTTCCAGAAATCGAACTTCGAGTGAGTCTAGTAAACGCATCATTAAAATGACCCCTAACACATTGGCTAATCGCGTTATTAATTTTAACGTTATTAATGCTTCTCCGATAGCCTGTTCCGCAAGTGAAGGATCTGTAAGCGTTGAGGATTGTGAAGAAAGTGCGGGAATGCCCTATTTGATCAGGTAATTAATTTATACATTCAGCTGCATGTACATCATTGTAGTCAGTTTCATATCCCAATTCTGCTAGCTAAAATCACCAGGGTCTGTAAGTAGCGATGCTTCCAATATTGGCAACGTAAAAATATTCCCATACGTTGATCAATATTTTGATCCCGAACATGGAATTTGTAAACAAGTTTTAGACTTTTATAATGATCCCTTTGAAACTTCAAGTGATATATTTTCGAATATAATGAAAATAACTAAGGACTGTAATTTAGAAATAAAGCAAATAACAGCATATAGTGCTGATAATGCTGCAGTTAACTACGGCATTTACAACTCGGCTTATCAAAAATTTAATGATGCTTCAAAGCAAATTATTAAGACAAACTGTAATTGCCATATTATAAATAATTGTGTGAAGAAGTCTTTAAATGCTTTGTCTGTTGACATAAGAAAACATTGTTATAAAAACATTCAATGAGTTTAGTTCATCGGCGATGACCACTGAAAAATTAAAATAATGTTTCGAATTTGCTGGAATAGAGTATAAGGAGCTTTTGAGACACATTCCTACAAGGTGGCTCTCATCTATTACCAGCTATAGATCGCCTATGCTTTTGTTGGCCTGCTGTAAAAATATATTTTTTGAAGAAATAAAAAATATATGCCCAAAGTTGTTATGGGAATACGTTTCATATTGAATTTCTGATCATGATATCAACGAAGGAGATGAATGTAGAAGTGAAGGATTATCGGAAGCATATTTATATTTATGCAAAATATAATGCAGGAATTTCATACAACTATTTTAGCTCTTGAAAATGACTTGCACAGTTTTAGAGTTGCATGATATAATGACACAACTAATGAATAGCAAAAAGTTTCGCCTAATAACAAAAACTTTTAAGTCGGAAGCAGAATATTTTTAAAAAACAGCTGCTAGTTATTTAGAGAATCGTTATGATTTTAGAGATGAGTCGTTTTTTAAAAAAATTTCATTTTAAAAATTTTAAAAATCACAATTTTTTTGGGAAAATTTACAACGCTTATACAAATTCTTCAAATATCTGAAGAGATATATAACGATTTGTCAAATGACAAAATATGGTCCTACTTCCTTACGAAAGGTGAAAAGAATGAATTCGAGAATATACGAAAAGTTGTATGTTTCGTATTATTTGTAAAAGAGTTTTTAGTATTCTAAATAATCTCTACACTTAAGAACGAAACCGAATGTCATTCGGCCTGATTGGAGCTGAAATTTTAATACGAACAAATTTAGAGCAATCTTGTAAAGACTCAAAATTTTTTACAAACCCCTAAAGGTTTGGAGTTGGACAAGACTGTAAGCTCAAATACAAAATACATGTGGTAGAGAAAGTAATTTAAAAGCATAATAAACAAAAATGTTGATTCCTTCATATAATAGAATAACCTATTGCAGGATCTCAAAGTCATTATTATAATTTATTGTAAATAAAAACTATTATTACATTTTTATCCAACGTTTCGCTAGCGTTTTCCAGCTTCTGCAGGGATACATTTGATTGATATATAGTTTTTCTTATCAATTCTTAAATTAATATTTAAATAATGCTATTATTCGTTTTGCTCCAACTGTGATATTAGGTTTACGTTTTTACTGTGATGTTTTATCTTTAAGAAATTTATTATTTGGCATATTGTCATAATTTTATTTTATTTTGTGATGTTTCATATTAATTATTTTTACTTCTATTGAAATATTTTGTGTTGTGATATTTTTAAAAAAGAATGACTTTATTTAAATATTAATTTACGAATTGAGAAAAAAAACTATAAATTAATAAAATTAATCCCTGAAGAAGTTAGAAAATACCAGCGAAACATTTCATAAAATAATTATTAATAGCTCAGTCTGGCATTCCACTTGAGTTTAGAAATTTATTGTCTTCTAACCTCCAGTTTTTGACTCAGCAATTAAATATTTATTTAGTTGATTTTCATATAAATTTAAATTGTAATTAAACACAACTTCTGTTTTTTCAGTCGTATTTAGCTGTTCTTATTTAATTGTGACAAAAAATATGGTAGCACCATCAACTATTATAAATTTCCCATAAATTTCCTAAAAAAGCAGCTGTTCACAATATAAACAAAGCAAAATCCAACAAATATATATTTTTCTTCATGCAAAAAATAAGAATAATCAAGAGTTTCTGCAATGTTTTAAAATAATAAAAACAGCTTACAAAATCACAAAAAGACAAATATACCCAAAGAAAGCCCAAATTTTACGCCAACAAAAGTTGAATTTTCAGCGGCCACAATTTGTTTGTTTGCACAAGAACAACAAGCGGTCAAAATCATATGGTAATTTATAAAACTTAAATCGAATTTAAGTGTACAAGATTGGTGTTATAAGTTATATTTAAATGTGATCTATAAAAATGAGTTTTCTATTTAAATAGAAATTAAGTTTAAGAACAATTTAATTATTAAGTCAGAAACTATAGGTAAGACTTATAATAAAATTTTATGACAAATTTTTTTGCAGCATATTGCAGCATATCGCGCCCCCGAAGGGGAGCTTTCTGCCCCTTTTTAAGAAAGGGTCAAAAAGACCCATACAGCAAACCACTACAGGGTTAAAATGTTCCATGAAATTATTTCTCGCGGAGTTTTACATAAAAGTGCTGAGCACACGTAATACTTAAAACGAAAGGTTTACGCGATATTTTATTTCGATTCTCTACAGCAATGACCAAAAGGTGGGGTTCATTAGTGGTCTGAAACTATCGATAGTCTACGCTATCGATAGCATGCGATAGTTTTTTAAAAACTATCGATAACTATCGATAGTTTTCGATAGTCTTAAAACCACAATTTGGCGATACATACATATGTTGTACTTGGTATATTTGTAAAAGAAATATTATTTATTTATTTATTTAATATTAAACGTATAGCTAAATATAACGTCAATATAAGGAAAGGAAAGCACTAGCTACCAGGGCCATCGGTTAAAAAAGAAATATATTTCTTACAAACTCAGTAAATTTATTAATAAGAGTTATAAAAAATAAAAATGCATACATATATTTACATTAGACCACATACATGTGCAAGTATTATTTTTTCCACTCCCCGAAATACGAAGTGAGCAAAAAAAAAGGTTTCTAAAGTATAAACCGACCCAAAAATACCCTAAAAAGGCATACAGTCTTAAACTACAAGCTTTTACCAATTAAGTTGAATAAACTTTTTTCTGGTAGTAAAATAAGAAATATTTTTTTCATATAAGTTTTTAGCCGACGATTGGCCGTTAGCAGTTTTTTGACCGATAAATTTTGATCTAAATGCAAACGGACTGGTTTTAGACTTCAGTAGCTTATTTTTTGTGCACTTCATATTTTTGACCGGGGAGCGGAGAAAAATAAAAATTTTGGACATGCCACTACAGTTTTTCACAGGATTTCCCGGGAATTCCGCAATCCCAATTTCCCGGAAAATTTGTGTGGGAAATACCGGAAATTTTCACTTTAATATATTGAACCTCAATAAACAGGATTTACAAAAAATATACTTCTAAGAAGTTGTCGTCTCTGAATTTTCCAACATCCTTTACTTTGCCCACTTTTTTAAATGTCATATATAACAAAATAAACAGCAACATCGAAAAAAACACAGCAATTAATATTTCAAAAAACTTACACTAATTTACAAGTTTTGGTAAATTTTGTCGTTCCCTTGTTTTTGCTGTTCCCGTAATTTTGTGTTTAGTGGGATTAATTTTTGGTTACTCTCATTTTACCAAATTTTACCCAAAAGATACGCTATCGAACCTAATAATTAAAAAAAAATAAAAACTATCGTCAACTATCGATAATATTGAAAACTATCGATAGTGATTCGATAGTCAAAAACTATCGATAGTACCATCGATTGTTTCAGACCACTAGGGTTCATGTAAAGAAATTCGGATAACTTTTAAACTTATGGAGACCACATTATCAAACTTTTACGGTATAATGAGGACACCCTAGGCTAATTTTGGTAAGAAAATAAAAAAAAATAAAACATGTCGAAGTTTAACAAATTTTATTTTCAATTGGTGATTTCCGGTTTCGCACCTGAAAAAATTTTTTTTTTCAAATATATTCTTTTTCTAACAGCAGACGATTTCCTATAAGAATCATTTATCTTATTTTTTATTTTTTCCTACTTCGAAACAATAATAAAAAAAATAATTTTTCAGAAACGGCAACACTTTTGCACGCC
>CATQFL010000125.1:0-5000 GCA_956483635.1 Panzeria rudis | reverse complement strand
AATAAAATATATATAAATGGCAGAAAGCGGTTCAAGTATAGACACAAAAGTTGGACAAAAGGTTATTAGTAAAATATATAAAATGATTGGCCATATGGATCCATTCCTTATAGGGAATGATTTTACAGAATATGAAATGAGACTGCAGCAATTTTTTATTGTAAACGATGTTGCTGAGGAAAAGAAAGTAGCCTACTTCATCACGTACATTGGGGCTGACGCATATTCTGTATTAAGGAAATTAATTTCACCAGAGGATCCGTGTAAAAGAAGTTATAAAGAGTTAGTGGATGCCTTAAAAAAATATTTTGAACCAAGTGTTAATGAAATTGCAGAATCCTATAAATTCAATAAAGCTGAACAGGGATCGAAATCAATAAGAGAATTTATTGTTGAATTAAAATCCCTTGCTGAAAAGTGTAACTTCGGAGATTTTTTGGATCGGGCATTACGCGACAAATTTGTGTGTGGTGTTCGAGATAATCAACTAAGGTCAAAGTTTTTAAAAGAATCTAAACTTACATTCAAAAGCGCTTGTGAAATAGGACTGAATTGGGAAATGGCAGAAGGCGAAACAAAAGAAATAGCTTCAAAGAGAGATCATTATAATACTTTTGCTGTAAGTCTACAAGGTAACAATTCAAAAGGTCAAAAAAAAGAGCAGAAGTATGTAAACAAACTTTGTCATCGATGTGGTAAGACAGGCCACGATGCTGACCAATGTATTTGTAAAAATTGGGTGTGCTTTAAATGCCAAAAAAAGGGGCATACAGCTAAGAGATGTTGGCAATGGAAAAATTTTAACAAAGGCAACAACAAAGTAAAATGCGTTGAGGAAATTATGGAAGCTGTCAGTTTAAATAATATATTTAGCAAAGTGGATGATGGTAATGTCTACAATATTGCTGCGGGAGATGCAGAATGTATAAAGCTGTTGGTAGATGGAGCGTTGTTGGAAATGGAGGTAGATACGGGAGCATGCGTTTCCGTTATTTCTGAAGCTAAGTATTTGTTATATTTCTCTAAAATTAAGTTAGGTCCAGTTAATAAGAGGTTTCTATCTGTCACTGGTAGCCAGTTAAAGTGTGCTGGAAAAATAGAAATAAATGTAAGTAAGGTGAATTGCTGTGAGAAAAGTATATTAGAGTTGTTCGTGCTGGAATCGGAAAGAGATTTTAAACCTTTAATAGGCCGAAGCTGGTTAAATGTATTGTTCCCCAATTGGAGACAATCGTTTAGTAATAAAGTACAAAATATTAGTAGATTTAATAAACACGAGTTTCTAAGCGAAATCCAAATAAAATTTCCGCGAATATTTGAAAATAATCCGGACCATTGCATTGAAAAATATACGGCGGAAATTGTTTTAAAACCTGGTGCTCAACCAATTTTCAAAAAAGCTTATGATGTTCCATTCAAATTAAGGCCTCAGGTAGAACAAGAGTTAGATCGTTTAGTTAGTAATGGGAAGTTGATACCCGTGAAGTTCAGTAAATTTGCATCACCAATAGTAATAGTTTCAAAACCAGGAAAAGAAATTAGAATTTGTATAGATTGTAAAGTAACGATAAATCGATTTATAGAAACAGAACACTATCCTCTACCACGTATAGATGATATATTTGCAAATTTGTCAAATTCAAAATATTTTTGCGTAATTGATTTATCTGGTGCTTACCAGCAATTAAAACTCTCCGAATCGTCAAGAGAGTATGTTACAATTAACACTCATAAAGGGTTGTACCAGTACACTAGACTTCCTTTTGGAGTTGCTAGTGCACCATCAATATTTCAATCCATTATGGATCAGATTCTTTTGGGTACACCTGGGACATCTTGTTATCTTGACGATATTTTGATTGGAGGTTGCAATTTACAAGAGACACAAGAAAGGTTATTCAAAGTTTTAAGTAAGCTTAATGAATTTAATATTAAAATTAACTTAGCAAAGTGCAAATTCTTTGAAAACGAAGTAACCTATTTAGGGCACACCATATCCCAAAATGGATTAAGACCAAACAATGATAAGGTCGAAGCTATTTTAAATGCTCCTAGTCCAAAAAACTTGGCAGAGCTACAATCGTATTTGGGCATGTTAAACTATTATAGCAGTTTTGTTCCTAATTTGTCCTCAGAATTAAGCGAATTATATAAATTGCTTAAAAAAGATAACAAGTTTGTATGGGCAGCAAATGTTCAAAAATGCTTTGAGAAATCAAAAAAATTGCTCCTTAATAATAATTTATTAGAAATTTACGATCCAAGTAAACCAATCGTAGTAACTACAGATGCCAGTCCGTATGGTGTAGGGGCTGTCCTGGCGCATTTAGTCAACGGTGTCGAAAAACCTGTTTTATTTGCTTCTAGTACTTTAGGTCCATCAGAAAAAAATTACTCACAAATTCATCGTGAGGCATTAGCTGTTATGTTCGGAATAAAGAAATTCCATAAGTATATTTATGGACACAAATTTACACTTTGTAGTGATAATGAGGCTCTCAAAGAGATTTTCAACCCCAATAGAGATACCTCAAGTATAACAGCATCGAGATTACAGAGATGTGCAGTAATGCTATCAATTTATGAGTATGATTTTAAATATCGTCCAGCAAAATGTAATGCACCAGCAGACGCAATGTCGCGCCTGCCTCTAGAAAATGACACGGACATAGAAATAGTAAATAGTTTGTCAAATGCAATTGACTTACCTATTAGGTTGGAAAAAGTAAAACAGTATACTGAAAGGGATTTAGTTTTAAACAAGGTTTTAAACTATGTTAAACACAGGTGGCCGTTAAAACTACCTCAAAATTTAAATTCTTGGTATAAGTTTCGTAAAAGTTTGTCGACAGACAATGGTTGTCTTTATTATAGAGACAGGTTAGTTATTCCCGAAAAACTACGCAATGAAACCCTTGACACCCTACATGAAAATCATGATGGCATTGTACGCTTAAAAATGCTCGCTCGAAGTACAATTTGGTGGCCCGAAATAGATAAAAGTATAGAGCAGCACGTCTCAAAATGCTTTTCATGTCAGTCCACACGGAAAGTTCCCAGAGAAAAAGTTATTAGTAGGTGGCCGTTGACTAATTTCCCATTTGAAAGAGTACATTTAGATCTTTTTTATTTTGAATCAAAAACATTTCTGATCTATATTGACTCATTCAGTAAATTTATCGAAGTAAAGCATTTAGTGAGATCAGATGCAATAAATTTATGCAATAACTTATATTCAGTATTTAAAGTATTCGGTTACCCAAAAGAAATAGTGACGGACAATGGTCCACCGTTTTCATCTTTCTACATGGAAGAATTTGCAAAAAAGTTGAACATTTCATTAAAAAAGTCTCCACCGTACCATCCTCAAAGTAATGGTTTGGCTGAACGGGGGGTTCAAACGATCAAAAACAGTCTAAAGAAATATCTTGCGGATGAAAAATTAGACTCTCTACCGATTCAGGTCAAATTAGATAAAATTCTAATGTTCTACAACAATACACCTTGCACATCCACCAATACGAGCCCCGCAGGTTTAATTTTTTCATTTACCCCTAGAACAGTAATTAATTCATTGGCAGGAAAACAGAACTTTAACTTGGAAACTATTAAAACTCAAACAAGCATAATGCAAAACAAAAAAGGGCAGAAGAATGATGATAATATTTTTAAAATAGGAGATAAAGTGTTGTATAGAAATCATTTTAAAGATTACATCAAATGGATTCCGTGTACTATACACAAGCAAATTAGTTATTATACTTATTTAATAAACATTAATAATTCAATTAAATATGTACACAAAAATCAGCTACGTTTATCAAAGCTGTCAGATAAATATCACCCATTGCTAAGTAATGAATTAAAACAACAACACAATAAAATTAATATTAAGAAAAAGAAATCAATTACTCTTAATTATAACAAATCCAATAAGAGATATAGAAAAAAAGCTTTTCATAATGAGACAATACCTCTTCGAAAATCAAAGCGTATAAAAAAGAAACCTACTCGACTTCAATATATGTAAACATAAATCTAAATTCTTTATGCTGAACAATTTTATATAGGATGTTTTCAAAATCATTTGTATTACTACTATTAATTACACTAAAAACTGAAATTGGATTTAAATTATGAATTGCATAACGTATCCTTCTCATTATATATTTAAGTATAGAAATTGTATTGTAAAACTTAAATAAAAAGGGGAAAATGTAATGTATTGCAATATCATCGAAAACTTTTGGCTTCCACTGTAATCATAAAATAATGGATCTCCCTAATTCGGAGTAAATCAAAAGCATATATTTTGGATTACATACTAATTTCTTTTATCTTGCATTACATTCATTCGCTTATTAACTAAGAACAAGTAAAGTTGTTTTATTGTAAAATATGTAACACATACATACATACATACATACATACATACATACATACATACATACATACATACATACATACATACATACATACATACATACATACATACATACATACATACATACATACATACATACATACATACATACATACATACATACATACATACATACATACATACATACATACATACATACATACATACATACATACATACATACATACATACATACATACATACATACATACATACATACATACATACATACATACATACATACATACATACATACATACATACATACATACATACATACATACATACATACATACATACATACATACATACATACATACATACATACATACATACATACATACATACATACATACATACATACATACATACATACATACATACATACATACATACATACATACATACATACATACATACATACATACATACATACATACATACATACATACATACATACATACATACATACATACATACATACATACATACATACATACATACATACATACATACATACATACATACATACATACATACATACATACATACATACATACATACATACATACATACA
>CATQFL010000124.1:7500-20112 GCA_956483635.1 Panzeria rudis | reverse complement strand
TTTAAAACTAATACAATAGTCGAAATAAGAACCAAAACACAACAGATAAAGCAGTTGTTTCACTTTGTGGAAAGTTGAGTTGTAATTCATAATAAGAATATGACAACTATAACTCAACTATCAATTTAGTTGTGAATCATAATAGAGGCCTTAATGTAGACCATTAGGTGTCCGTTATTTCACAAGCTGATTTTTTCTTTCGTGCCGCCCCCTAATTTTTTTGGTTTTGCTCTGAAAAAAGTATTCAGCTAAAAAAAGTTTAAATTTTAAAATTAAGCTGTTCCATAATCATGTAACATTTCTCATATAAAAATACATGGGAATTTCCGACTTTTTGCATTAACTGTTTTTCTCATACTACAATGGCCAATACATATTTTACAAAAAGGCATCTAATGATTTTTTGATAATTTCACTCCTTCGAAAATTATTTAGGATTAAAGTTTTGACCATAGTGGATATTATGTAGTTTTTAAAAAATTTTTGTTTTAAAAAATAAAAATAAAAAAGTTCGTTATTTTTCTAAATCCATAAACAATTATTTTTCTTCGTTATTTTTCTATAAAAAAAACAAATAAATGCAAAAAGTCGGAAATTCCCATGTATTTTTATATGGGAAATGTTACCTGATTAAGAAACGGCTTAATTTAAAAATTTGAAACTTTTTTCAGTTGAATATTTATTTTTAGAGCAAAATATAAATTTTAACGGGCGGGCACGAAAGAAAAAACCCCTTGGGAAATAACGGCCACCCTAATGTATATATTTTTTTTAAGCTTTTAAATTTTGTTACCTAACTAAAAAAAAGAAAAATGGTTAATATTTGAATCCGTCATCTGGAAAATACTGTACCGAAGTTTTAAACAATTGAGACATTTTTTCAAATGAGTATAGCTCACTAGCTATTAGAGCTAAGTGTACAAACAAAGATGTGTCTTTTAGATCTTACCAAGAGCTATAATGTAGCAAAAATCGAACGAGAAACAAAACAAGGAAAGCGTTAAAAAATGTCCGAAGCGAGACTTTGAGACTTCATAGCTCCGCTCCTGAACAATTTGTAGAGTTAATATTTAAAACGTAATGCTCCTTTACTATGTTCATGTGAAATTTTATTCTGACTGGATAATCCGTTTAGAAATACCTGATTTATTTGCCAAATATTTCGATTCTGCCCATTGTGCGGCCCTATTCATCATTATTTATCAAAAGTTTATACAAAATGCCACACAAATTCGATTTACAAATACATACGTATAGTGAATTTATTATTTGAGATATTCTCTCAATATAGTTTAAGAAAATGTTTCATTTGTTGTGGATTAAGCTTGTCCATATTCCTACATTTCATACCAAATCATCGGTATACATCAAGCATATTTTTGAAAACTTCCAAAACCTATTATATTATGCAGTTTAGGTTTAAGTTTATATTTTTAATGTAATAATAAATAATATAATAAGAAATTTATTCAGATATATCATACAATTTTTATTGTATTGTTGACTTTAGTTCAAAGATACAAATATGTATTTAGCTACAGTTACTGTATAATATGGGAATAATGTTATTTTAGTCATGAAAATATGGTTAAAAAAACATTTACAATCATATTATTATATTGAAATATAATGTGATACGTTTTATTCATAATACGATGATCCTGATGAAAAGGGACCTCAACTGTTACCAGTAAGGTCCCAGATAAGGTACTTTTCATCAGATCATCACATATAATATTTACATCAAACAAAATTTTTGCTGATATAATCATAATATGATGATTTTAAACAATATGATTATGGTCAATTAGAATTAATATGAATCGAAAAAATAAACGAAGATATGATAACTTCGAACAAATAGATTTTATGGCATAGTATTGTTGTTGAATTAAACCACAATAGTATATTGTTGTAAGAAAATAAACATATTCATATCGAATAAAAATTGTCTGTTGTGTTGTTCATTTGTAAAAGTTTTATGTTTTCTAATAAAAATTGTGTATTGTGTTTCTCATTTTTTTTGAGAGTCTAACTATATGCATTCTATTTTCACTTATGAGGTTACCTCTGTAGGGAGACCTTATGTTTCAAGTTTCATTGTTGTATGATTAAGTGGGGCAAAGTTATAAGGGGAGTAAAAACAGCTCGAATGGTTTCGTGTATTAAACACACTGTGTGTCCGAAACTTGGCCTGACGCACTACCGTGCGCTTAGATTGTCTTGGTGTTGTAGAAAGTTAAAAATTAACTTTGATACCTTATTCGGAAATCGGAGTATATGAAAGCGGATTGGATCAAGAATTGACTGATAATCATGTTACATGTAGTCTCGAAATTATGCAAAACTCAAGGATATACTAAGCCACAATATTGACTTTCACTTTTGATATAAATTCGTGTTATTTTAAAATTTTATTTCATTTGCTAGTAGGCTTTGACTTATCTGTTATACATCTGGATAATTGTAAATACGGTAAAAACACTCTTCCTAAACATTGTTTTATTGTTGTAATTGTAATTTTTTAACTCAAAAGTGTCATTACTACATTACCCATATCATAAGATATTATCCTACTGATATTTCAATATAATACACCAACAACAAAACCATTCAACCAGCCAACCAAACAGACGCCATACAAAAAAAAAAGATACTGACGGAGATTCAGTAGAGATATAAAGTAGAATACCAAATCCTCTTTGTACGATGATAATAAATATGACTACTCATATCTCAATCTCCGTATACTTTTTATTTTACGAAAATATATTGAATTAAAACTCTTATTGGGTGGCTACTAATCTATCAACCTATACAGACCGAATAATCCAGTCGAAAAACATCGAAATTGATATCCGTTGTGTAAAGTGAGATAAGCACATTTGTTCTTAATTTGCCAACGGATGGTGTCAAATTTTAAATCAGACCAGGTTCTTATTTTGGCAACAATTGTTCTTATCTTTTTTTTATTTTTATTTTGACAGCATCGTTGATAGTTGACAGTAGTTGATAGTTTTCTTTGAAAACAAAATCGCTGTAAGAATATGTTGGCTAAATGGCTGATACTGAGCCAGTCTAGCGACTTCGGGGACAAATAGATTTTTAGCTTGCTGGCTATTCCTTGATAATGCTAATCTACATTGCATAAGCTACTGATGTGGCATGAGTTAATATTATATTATCGTGAGTATTTGGAGAGCGTTGTATCGCAGAGGCGTACTGGAAACTATTATAGACGCTCTAAGACTACTGTAATTAAGGTCCCAGAATCAGGTGCTATATCATGTCAATAAAAAACATTGAAGCACCAGATGGCTTTCAGTGGATACCCTTCTCAAAACTAAACGAAGTTGACTATGCTGAATGATTTATGTCTCTTAGCACACAAGTTCAAACAAATACAGAACAAATTAAAAGCTCTCCATAACAATGCTCTCAAAGTTGGTTTGCGAATAAGCTTCCGGAAACCAAACTAATGCGAATAAACAGCACCAGTACTACCTGTCTAACTCTCAACAATAACACCATAAAATATGTACAATCTTTCTGCCAACTATGCCGCACAATCACAATAAACGTCGATGAAAACGAAAACGTTTCTGCACGAATCAACAAGGCCCGCCATGTTTAAAAATTGTATGGATATCTACCAAGATATCAACACAATTGACGACCAAAGTATTTAACCCAAGTGTGAAACCCATACCCTTTTACGGACGTGAAACTTGGGGTCTATCCAAAGGCGACGTAGGACGACTGCAAGTATTCATTTACCATTTTCTACGAAGGATAATTATATGTTTTTGGGCCAACACAATAACTAGCGGCGAGCTACTAGGAAGCACTCGCCGGGATCTGCATCTTGATGATTTCCAACATATTGGTGCTATGATTGCTGGCTTTTGCCTATTTACCTATAAAACTTATGTGTTACAACCCAATCTCTGAAAGCGAAGCAAAGGACGCGCATATAAGTATTAAAAGGAAGTAGGGTAATCCATGCGAATCTGCAGAAGGTGGACAGGCACCTAAGATCTCACTTAAGACCAAAGTCGATAGAAAATTAGCAGCTAGCGTTTTTCTTCCGAAGCCGGTATCACGGTGCTGAAGTTCGGTATACTGTTATAAATTAAAGTAGTTAAGAAAAATAGGAAGTTTTAAAACAATCGGTGAAAGGACTTCTATACCTCCTATATAAGCTTAACTCTGAAAATTTAATTAAAGATAAATTTTCCTTCATTTATTTTTGTTTATGGCACACAGTACTGTGCGGTACATCTACAGATGACCTGCCTTGTAAGGAGTTAAAGAGATGATGCGTAAAGAGAATTAGAGTTATTATTTTCTTTATTTAATTATATTTTTTAATAATGCTTTCAAGTCTATAGTTTAAAGAGTAATAATAAACTTTCAATAATTTTAGATAACAGTTCCAAATTTTGAAAAAGATTAATATTTTGAAAATTAATGCATGATTGTGTAAAAATTAGTTATAAAAAACAAGTGTAAATTATGATGTCCGGTCGTTGGTTGAGATCTCCTATGGGAGTTCACATGGTGGCTGTGGTTGCAACAAAAACCGCTGAAAGAGATGTTAGTTTAATAACTGATGCTCGACCAGTGCTAGTGGCTGGTTGGACTTCGGACAACCAACGGGAAGCTTTGTGGTCCGGTGCAGGGGAAGGTCAGTATAGTTGTCGTCTGCCGTTGTGGCAGACTTCTAGCTTGCTGGTTATTCCTCGGTTCAGCTTGGCTGCATTGCGTTAGCTGCTGATGTAGTACGGGTTTAAATAGCTCAAACACTTTAACAAGGTGTTTGTGCATGGTGGGTGGCCATGCACAAGAAGTTGCTACCTGTGTGTTTTTTGCAAGTCACACAGGTGTGCCTTCGGGGAAATTCGTTGGTGGTTGTGAACACTTAAGTTCACTCGGTGGGTACTGACGTTAATCTTGAACACATCTGTTCACAAGCACGAACCAACAAGTAGTCCAGTACGACATCCTAAAAAGAAAATTTGGATGTATTGGTCCTACATTAAGATTACGATGTTGTAAATGCACAATATAACCCCAAAGGTTCTCGGTGCCGTGTACATCCAAAAACAACTTGGCGCATAGCAACCGATCATAAGCTGACTACTACAGGATTTTCATGGCCAATTTGTCACGCTAGTATTTTTGGAGCAAAGAGCCAATTGTCGGAGGAACAACAATTTTTATACAGCATGTTTAGTTTTAACCCTATTCATGAAGCTTAAACAAAATATTAACTATTTTTATTTTAGAAAGAGATTCTAAGGCATGTAGTAATTGAACATTCAAAGAAAAATTTGGTTTTACGGAGGGTTAAACTTACATCAGATGTTTCGAGACCACCACAGTCTTCTCATCAGAATTCTATTCTTTGAGTGCAACATAGGTCGTCATCATTATTTGTATCATTTAGGCTGTAATTAGAAAAATGTAATGCAGAAAAAGGTAGTAACATTTATTAAATGTTTCTTCATTGAAGCTGATAGGAATGACCGCTGTACGGAGATTATTTTACTAGCGAATGATAAGACCGAATATTATTTTTCAGAATTACGTGTAGCGAATGTCTAATAGACTAAAAATGGGTGTGTTTTTGAAATTTTGTTTGGGCGTCTGCAGGTAGGAAGCAAACCCATAGACTAGTAGCCCCGAACATTATCCAATTGTCTAAAGCGGCACCCTACTGTAAAAGTTTATTACATATAAAGGAGAAAGTATTGCTCATTTGAACAAATTCCATTGTATTTAATATCGTTAGAGCATTGGAGCACAACCACCTTTACGTAGATAACACAGTGCGTCTTTAGATTTAGGCAGCCCACTGCTACTGTTGAGCATATTCACCATCTTCTTTACTCCATAGAACTGTGAAAATAGTAAGAAAATAGAACAACTAAACTATTAATTACATTGTTTGAAAATACATGCCACTTGTATGTTGTTAATTTTCAAACTTTATAGTTTTAGTTCGTCAGTCTACACATTTCAATAAAAGCAATATGTTTTGATTTCTTAACATTTATATCTCTGTTACTTCAGATGAAGCCACTGCCACTTCTTGTCTATTGTTTAATGATTAACTGCTATTGTCATCGTCAAAAAAAAGACAGAATTCATAGTTTCATAAGTAATTTCATTTAGAATAATAAATAGAATTGGAGCAAGACCGAAAGGTGGCGCTACCTTTTAATTTGTTTGGGAGGATATCCATCTAAAACAACTTTATAAAAAATCAAGTGAAATGATCACCAAATAAAAACATTAAAAAGCCGTAATTAAAGTTATGGATGTAATCTCACAGATATTTAGAGAAGAAGTATGGTGCTATTCTTGCATATATTTAATGTTGTAAATGAGTATAAGTTTCAATCTGTTTGTATGTATGTAAATTATGTATAGTCATGAGTCAAACAAAACAAATAAACAATTTAAAATTGTTACTGATCTGGAAGTCAAGTTGCTTGTCATAAAAAATTATTATTGAAATGCCAGTATAAAAGAATGTTACGAGTTATAAAATTGTTTCTTTTTTGTGTCTTTGACTGGGATCGTTCGTTGTTGGTTAGTTGGTTGGTTCGTTCATTTGTTCGTTGAATGTTTGGCGAGTTAGTTGCTGGTAGAACGGATAACTGGATGGATGGTTCAATGGTTCGTTGGATGCAGGCAACAAGTACACTCATGTACAGATTATGGGTAAGATGCAATTTTGGTTCTTCATTTAGTGCTGCTCATATTTAGTATGTAAAGGAGCATGATATTGATGAAGTTAGTGTCTGGCTGTGAGCATGATTGTTTGCTTCATCTGTCATGTCATCTATTGGAAAGTATAAAACGTTCGTATTCACTCGTTCAAACAAATGTACCAATATTATTGTGTTCTTGAAAATAAAAGCAATAAGTAACTAAGAAAAGTCTCTTTTTTTACAAAATAATCAGTAATCATGATCATAAATGGTAGTAGTAGCATTGAGTATTTTAATTTTCTTTATTGGCATGTATGATCGTAAACGTACTGCTGCGTATGGCTTGGTGTTGGTGAGACACAAACTCATTTCACTTGACTGACTTTTTGGTTACTTAATCATTACATGTCCGCCTGACTTGGCCATCGAATACGGAGAACATGTAGAGATCATACGAGTAGTATCTTCGTGACTGTGTATTTGTTACTATACATAGTATCTGGCGGCTGTTGTAGCAGCAGCAGTTAATAAAACGTAGATATCTTGTAATTAATTAAACTTGTTGTTTGGTAGGAAGTTTTGAATGCAAAACAACTGAAAAGCAGTCAACAATTTGTTGATATGGTAAATGGAATTTTTAATTTTTTTTTATTTGGGTGTGAAATAACTTAGAAATATCTGTATAGAATAATGAAACCGTAAGTGTGTTCACCACATGAAGATAGTTGAAAAATATGTACAGTAAAATTTGTACAGTATACCTCCAATATTTTACAGAAAATTGTAATTCTAACAGCTACCTACATTAAATTTAAGACCCTCACTATTGTAGCTCTATAGATATAGGATAATTCACAATTACTTTGTATGTTGGTACCCGCCTGCACCTCCTATACCTCCAATATTTTGTTGGGATTTTCTTCCTTGTTTCAAGAATTACCTAAGTACATAAAATTTAGAAAGCCTCATTATTGTGGTTTTGCAGATATAATAAAATTAATAATTGCTTTGTATAGGGCTACGCGTATTACCTCTCCTATACTGCCAAGATTTGGCTGAAAGTTTCACTTTGCTCTAAAATTCCCTACATCATATTTAGAGAGATCCATAATAATTACTCTGCCACCCCATTTTATACCGCAAAGATTGTGTTGGAACTTTAAATTTGCCCTAAGAGCTACCCACATAAAATTTAGATAACCTGACTACTGTAGCTCTGTAGATATACTCAAATTTATAACTACATTGTATGGGGGCGTTCCCGTGTCCCCCTCCAATACCACCAAGATTTCGTTGAAACTTTCACTTTACTCTAAAAATTACCCACATTGAATTAGAAAGAATAGTGAGGATATGCAAGTATAGGAAAATTAATAATTACTATCTACGGGTGTAGCCATCTCCCCCTCCTATACCGCCAAGATTTTGTTGGAGTTTGCACTGTATTCTAAGAGTAACCCTTATAAAATGTAGAGAGTCACGCTAATGTAGTTGTGCAGATGTAGGGGTACTAAAAATAGATTTGTATCCTTTCCCACCAAAAGGTTTAAAAAATAAATTAGCCTATTGACCCAGTGGGACAGTTCTAAAATTACAATACGATCGGTCTAACAGTTTGGCTTTCTATAAGGAAAAAACCAACCAACCCGCCTACAGCGCCACCTGTTGAGAATTTTTGAACTTTTTTTCTAAACCTTCGCATAGCAATTACGAATAAACCCGCACAAGGAAGTATCTAATTTGGTCCAGTCCTTTTCAAGTTTTTAGGAGCCCAACAAACCAAGATCCATTTATATATATGTATATGTAGATATACGAGTTTGTTCTATTTGGCAAGAAGAACGCATGACCGATGATTGGAACCTCAGCATACTGTGTCCCGTGCACAAAAAAGGAGACAAGAAAATATGTGCCAATTACAGAGGAATAAGTTTCCTGTCCATTGCATATAAAATAATTTCGAGCGTATTGTGCGACAGACTTAAATCTAAAGTTGGAGAGATAATTGGGCCATATCAATGCGGCTTTAGACCTGGCAAATCCACCATCGACCAGATATTCACACTACGCCAAATCCTGGAAAAGACCCAAGAGAAACAAATCGACACCTTCCACCTTTTTGTCGACTACAAAGCCGCCTTCGACAGCCCCATACGATCAAAGGTGTTTCAGGCGATGTCTGAATTTGGTATCCCGGCAAAACTTATACGACTTTGCAGAATGAGCCTTACTGATACGCGATCTTCAGTCAAAATAGGAAAAAACCTCTCCGAGCCATTCAGTACCAAGCGAGGTTTCAGACAAGGAGATAGTCTCTCGTGTGATCTCTTTAATATCTTGCTGGAAAAGGTTATACGAGACGCAGATGTGAATAGAACTGGCACACTATCCACAAAACAACACATGCTACTCGCATATGCCGACGATATTGACATCATGGGTCGAACATTGCAAGCAGTGACTGCCACCTTTGAAAAAGTCGAAAAAGAATCTGCTAAAGTGGGTCTGGTGGTAAACGCAGATAAAACAAAGTTGATGGTATCAACGCACAGGACGTCCAGTAGACTCGGGCCAACAGTGGAAGTTGAAAACTACATCTTTGAAATAGTCAACGATTTTATCTACCTCGGCACCGCCATAAACAAAACAAACAACATCAGTTTTGAAATTAAAAGAAGAACTATACTGGCTAATAGATGCTACTTTGGACTAAGTAAGCAGTTTAAGAGCAAAGCCATCTCTCGACAGACAAAAATCACATTCTACAAGTCACTGATACTACCCGTGCTGTTGTATCGCTCTGAAGCATGGGTACTTGCGAAAGCAGACGGGGCAGTACTTGGGGTATTCGAGAGAAAAATTCTTCGTAAAATTTATGGACCCATCTGCGTTGACGGAGAATATCGGTGTCGTATGAACCATGAGCTGTATGAGCTGTATGCCGACATTGACATTGTGAAACGTATAAAATAGGGATGTAACGATACGCCGTTTTGCCGATCCGATACCGATTCCGATACTTAAAAATAAATATCGCCGATACCGATTCCGATACCGATACGAATATTGAAATTGAGTTCAAGTTTAGATTAACAAAACTCAAGAAGGGCAATTTTTTTATTATACAAAATTACAGTGTAAGAGATTATTAATATTTTAAATTTATATTAATCCAGTATATAAAATTGGAAGTAATTTTTAAGGAACTACATTTTCATTGCTTCTAAAGAATCTATATTAAAAATATGCAGATAATTAGTAGAAAAGCAAGTACAAATTTGTAATTCCTTAATAATTTAAAAAAATACTCGTCATGCTTTTTAAAAAATCGATTTTTAAAGGACATTTATCAACTATTATTCTTCTAAATAACTTAATAGCTTAATTATTAAAAGTCTTCTAAAAGTTTATATTTATTCACTTAAATTTACATGAAAACAGTTTTGTGTTTAAATTCGCATAAAAAGAAACAAGTTCTGAAAATGGGTAATTTTTCATCCTTTTTTTGAGGAATCATTATAGAACACCGAAAAAGATATTTGTCCTAACATCGCTTCAAATTCGGTATTGGTAATCGAAAAAGCGAGCTTCTTGCAATGACAAGCAAATGTGAAACTAATTAGAAATTATCCAAATTTACAATATTTCCGGATCGCGAATTCTACATTTTCATGACTTCTTTGGAGTATCTTTTTTTGCTGGGAATAAGATTTAAAAAACATCGAATTGAATTTGAGTTCATGGTAAAATTAACAATAATAAATTATTGTTTTTGCAAAATAACAGCGTAAAATATTATTAATTTTTAAAATTGATATTAATAAGATTTAAAAAATAACGAAATGAATTTAGTTCTTGGTAGAATTAACAAAAAATAAATAATTTGTCAAAAAAAACTGAACATTTTTTTTAAAGTATCGTCGTATCGACAGTAAAATATCGCCGATACCGATGTATCGGAAAATCTGAAGTATCGCCGATATATCGGTATCGGTATCGGTATTCGTTACATCCCTAGTATAAAACTACAACGATTGCGTTGGCTAGGTCATGTTGTGCGAATGGAAGAAAATGCTCCAACTAAAAAGGCATTCGAATACGCGCCTGGTGATGGTTCACGCAGAAGAGGAAGACAAAAACTCCGATGGAAAGATCAGGTGGAGGAAGACATTTCAAAGCTTGGTGAAATAAATTGGAGAAGGAGCGCGGAAGATCGAGGCGCTTGGAAGAATATTCTTCGTTCGGCTACAGGAGCAAACGTTCTGTAATAGCCATTTAAGAAGAAGAAGAAGATATACGAGTATATAGATTGGCGCTTACTATAAAATTTAACAACCTGTATTTTAAAAGTTATCAACAATCTTGACATATTCAAAATTCTAAACTATGGGGAGGGTAGGCACATAAAATTTTAATTTCAATGAAAAAGTTCATGTTTTACAACATGTCGCTTACGACTGAACCTCAAATAGGGATTGCATAAATCGCAAATAAAGTTTCCACTAATAAAGAATTTACATTTGAAATAGCCAAACTGAAAAAAGCAAACGAACGGAAAGATGCAATTGAAATTTGGAAAACAACTGGAGAAACAAAAAAAAAAACGACTTGGATTTTGTTCTCAATTTAATCTATAAAAATTTAGTCTCGTCGACCCACTGACATGGTGGAAAGTAAATAAGGTAAAATACGAGCTTCTTTTACCTATAGCCAGGGAATGTTTTAGTGACGAACCAACGAGTGTTCCGAGCGAGCGAATGTTTATTTGTGGCGGACTTATTTACACACCGCATCGCAATAGGCTTGAAGGAGAAAGGCTTCAAAACTCTTATTTTTGAAGTTCAACATTCCTCTAGTGAGATTTGATTACAAACATAATTATTTAACACGATATGAATAATACAGCATTTTTAATGACAATTGTGAAATATATTTTGTTTGTTTTTTACTTTACTAAAAGAAAATTTTTATTATAAGTTAAAGACAAATGTTTTTATTTTAACTTTTTTAACTGGCTTTTAAGGTCATACATATCTCACTTTTTGCATTGATTTTTTTTTTTGTTGTAATATATTTTTGCAACCCTCTGATTGCAACTTGTAGTACACTATTAAATTGCTGATAAAACTCTAAGTAAACTCACGAAATAAATCTTTGAAATATCTTGAGCTATTAAGTCGTAACAAAGGTCTAAATTCATAACTTTGAAATTTAATATTTTGTCTTTACTTTGTCTAGAAAAATCCAACGCGCCTAAAATTTTACAAATCGGTTGATATTTACGAGAGTTACAAGCCGCACAATGCTTTTTAACCAAGGTATCTAGCTTTCAGCCCTTGTAGTTTCGATCCTGGTGCAGCTAGAAGCTTAACGAGATACGATTTTGTAAGCTTGGCTCCTGCTATGCAACACTATTATGTATATATTAAGTATCGGCTAATAGTAGATATGTTTGTACATATGTATGTATGTACATACCCTGTCGGAGACTGAGTTAATTTTAAATTAACTTTAAGCTAACGATTTCGCAATTCGTGCTGACTGACACTTGGATTACTTTCCAATGGAAACAACTAATTATTTTAACATTGCGATGTCCTTGCGGTAGTCAATTGTCCCACTCTGCACTTTTTTTTCAACTGACTTAAAGTTGATTTTACTTAAGTCACCTGGTAGCTAGTACATTTGCAAAAAGATGTTGCTGGGGTTCGAACTATGTATTGCACGTTTTATAGTCAACACGCTGACCACAGAAAAGCAAAGACCAGCAAAAAGATAATATAAACTTGAGATAGCTAAAAGTAAAGTTGTTGGCTCTCACCATATCCGATTATGTACTCAACTTAAGAATTGATTTTGGGTCAGTTCTGGATTGCATTGTAGTTAGCTTTTA
>CATQFL010000124.1:0-5000 GCA_956483635.1 Panzeria rudis | reverse complement strand
TACAGTTCGGAATGCGCTACATACTCGCAGGGCGGCCAGCCTATACACAGGGGATATCAGATTCACATATGTAGAGTATTTCAGTGAGCCTGACCATATAGGGGATGCATATAAGATAATGCTTCTTACTACACTGGTTAGCAATCTCCTCTGCAGATATTTTGGACCTCTTGTATTCGGCATGATCCGGCATAGCGCTGAGCAGGTTTTTGATGCCTTAGAACCTATATACTTCAAGTGCTCATGAAAAGACAGACGAGTGTCAATCATGACTCCAAGGTATTTTAAACATTCCTTGGATTCTATGCTACACGTGCCAATATTTAGCCTAATGGTTTCCCTATTTTTCCGACTACTAATCAGAATCGCTTCTGTTTTATGGTCAGCTAGAGCTAGACCCATTGATCTCAACCAAGACCTTACGATCTGAATACTGGCGTTTGCAATGGTTTCCGCCTCTAGTAACTCTTTTGCTTCACATACTAACGCTATGTCGTCTGCGAATCCAACTATCTTTACCTTCTCCGGCAGGTTTAACCTTAATACTCCATCGTACATGACGTTCCACAGTAGTGGACCATGTATGTATGTATGTATGTATGTATGTATGTATGTATGTATGTATGTATGTATGTATGTATGTATGTATGTATGTATGTATGTATGTATGTATGTATGTATGTATGTATGTATGTATGTATGTATGTATGTATGTATGTATGTATGTATGTATGTATGTATGTATGTATGTATGTATGTATGTATGTATGTATGTATGTATGTATGTATGTATGTATGTATGTATGTATGTATGTATGTATGTATGTATGTATGTATGTATGTATGTATGTATGTATGTATGTATGTATGTATGTATGTATGTATGTATGTATGTATGTATGTATGTATGTATGTATGTATGTATGTATGTATGTATGTATGTATGTATGTATGTATGTATGTATGTATGTATGTATGTATGTATGTATGTATGTATGTATGTATGTATGTATGTATGTATGTATGTATGTATGTATGTATGTATGTATGTATGTATGTATGTATGTATGTATGTATGTATGTATGTATGTATGTATGTATGTATGTATGTATGTATGTATGTATGTATGTATGTATGTATGTATGTATGTATGTATGTATGTATGTATGTATGTATGTATGTATGTATGTATGTATGTATGTATGTATGTATGTATGTATGTATGTATGTATGTATGTATGTATGTATGTATGTATGTATGTATGTATGTATGTATGTATGTATGTATGTATGTATGTATGTATGTATGTATGTATGTATGTATGTATGTATGTATGTATGTATGTATGTATGTATGTATGTATGTATGTATGTATGTATGTATGTATGTATGTATGTATGTATGTATGTATGTATGTATGTATGTATGTATGTATGTATGTATGTATGTATGTATGTATGTATGTATGTATGTATGTATGTATGTATGTATGTATGTATGTATGTATGTATGTATGTATGTATGTATGTATGTATGTATGTATGTATGTATGTATGTATGTATGTATGTATGTATGTATGTATGTATGTATGTATGTATGTATGTATGTATGTATGTATGTATGTATGTATGTATGTATGTATGTATGTATGTATGTATGTATGTATGTATGTATGTATGTATGTATGTATGTATGTATGTATGTATGTATGTATGTATGTATGTATGTATGTATGTATGTATGTATGTATGTATGTATGTATGTATGTATGTATGTATGTATGTATGTATGTATGTATGTATGTATGTATGTATGTATGTATGTATGTATGTATGTATGTATGTATGTATGTATGTATGTATGTATGTATGTATGTATGTATGTATGTATGTATGTATGTATGTATGTATGTATGTATGTATGTATGTATGTATGTATGTATGTATGTATGTATGTATGTATGTATGTATGTATGTATGTATGTATGTATGTATGTATGTATGTATGTATGTATGTATGTATGTATGTATGTATGTATGTATGTATGTATGTATGTATGTATGTATGTATGTATGTATGTATGTATGTATGTATGTATGTATGTATGTATGTATGTATGTATGTATGTATGTATGTATGTATGTATGTATGTATGTATGTATGTATGTATGTATGTATGTATGTATGTATGTATGTATGTATGTATGTATGTATGTATGTATGTATGTATGTATGTATGTATGTATGTATGTATGTATGTATGTATGTATGTATGTATGTATGTATGTATGTATGTATGTATGTATGTATGTATGTATGTATGTATGTATGTATGTATGTATGTATGTATGTATGTATGTATGTATGTATGTATGTATGTATGTATGTATGTATGTATGTATGTATGTATGTATGTATGTATGTATGTATGTATGTATGTATGTATGTATGTATGTATGTATGTATGTATGTATGTATGTATGTATGTATGTATGTATGTATGTATGTATGTATGTATGTATGTATGTATGTATGTATGTATGTATGTATGTATGTATGTATGTATGTATGTATGTATGTATGTATGTATGTATGTATGTATGTATGTATGTATGTATGTATGTATGTATGTATGTATGTATGTATGTATGTATGTATGTATGTATGTATGTATGTATGTATGTATGTATGTATGTATGTATGTATGTATGTATGTATGTATGTATGTATGTATGTATGTATGTATGTATGTATGTATGTATGTATGTATGTATGTATGTATGTATGTATGTATGTATGTATGTATGTATGTATGTATGTATGTATGTATGTATGTATGTATGTATGTATGTATGTATGTATGTATGTATGTATGTATGTATGTATGTATGTATGTATGTATGTATGTATGTATGTATGTATGTATGTATGTATGTATGTATGTATGTATGTATGTATGTATGTATGTATGTATGTATGTATGTATGTATGTATGTATGTATGTATGTATGTATGTATGTATGTATGTATGTATGTATGTATGTATGTATGTATGTATGTATGTTTTTTTTTTTTTTTTTTTTTTTTTTTTTTTTTTTTTTTTTTTTTTTTTTTTTTTTTTTTTTTTTTTATTTGTGGGATGAAAATCATCGAAAGACTCTGGCAGTGGTGGTGTTTGCCAGAAGTGCGAGACTTTAACACGCTAAAAAACACCCCTTCACACTGACCCAAATGCTCCCCGTGGTACTACCGCAAGGCTATACGTCTCGGGGTGGGAAAGGTCCTAGACCCTAAATCTAAACTACATGGATTCTTCTGCGAATCTCTTCTAACCTACGAAGTTCCAACAGAACCAATTTTATAAAATTACATACATACGTCCAGTTATACAAAGATTCCAACATGATTGGAACGATGTTGTCCGGCCTAATACTACGCCCTAAGACTACTTCTAAATACGCTCTACCACTATCAAATCGTGGACAGATGAAGAACACATGTTCGGCATCTTCCACGACATTGCCACCACAACTCGGACAAAACGGAACACTGTCATGTCCGAAACGGTACAAGTACGACCTAAAACAACCATGTCCAGTCAAAAACTGTGTAATGTAGAAGTTCAAGTCGCCGTGTCTTCTTGATAACCATACCCTAATGTCAGGTATCAGTAAGTAAGTCCATCTTCCCTTGTCAGTCGCTGTCCATCGTTCTTGCCACTTCCGTAGACACATATCAGTCACACCATTCGTACTGTCCGAAACGGCTTCTAGCTCGATGGGTATCATGCCGGCAATGACAAAGGCGGCCTCGTCCGATACAGTTCGGAATGCGCTACATACTCGCAGGCGGCCAGCCTATACACAGGGGATATCAGATTCACATATGTAGAGTATTTCAGTGAGCCTGACCATATAGGGGATGCATATAAGATAATGCTTCTTACTACACTGGTTAGCAATCTCCTCTGCAGATATTTTGGACCTCTTGTATTCGGCATGATCCGGCATAGCGCTGAGCAGGTTTTTGATGCCTTAGAACCTATATACTTCAAGTGCTCATGAAAAGACAGACGAGTGTCAATCATGACTCCAAGGTATTTTAAACATTCCTTGGATTCTATGCTACACGTGCCAATATTTAGCCTAATGGTTTCCCTATTTTTCCGACTACTAATCAGAATCGCCTCTGTTTTATGGTCAGCTAGAGCTAGACCCATTGATCTCAACCAAGACCTTACGATCTGAATACTGGCGTTTGCAATGGTTTCCGCCTCTAGTAACTCTTTTGCTTCACATACTAACGCTATGTCGTCTGCGAATCCAACTATCTTTACCTTCTCCGGCAGGTTTAACCTTAATACTCCATCGTACATGACGTTCCACAGTAGTGGACCAAGTACTGATCCTTGAGGCACCCCACCAATGATCTTTCGTCTTCTAGTACCCTTAATGTATGTATGTATGTATGTATGTATGTATGTATGTATGTATGTATGTATGTATGTATGTATGTATGTATGTATGTATGTATGTATGTATGTATGTATGTATGTATGTATGTATGTATGTATGTATGTATGTATGTATGTATGTATGTATGTATGTATGTATGTATGTATGTATGTATGTATGTATGTATGTATGTATGTATGTATGTGTGTATGTATGTATGTATGTATGTATGTATGTATGTATGTATGTATGTATGTATGTATGTATGTATGTATGTATGTATGTATGTATGTATGTATGTATGTATGTATGTATGTATGTATGTATGTATGTATGTATGTATGTATGTATGTATGTATGTATGTATGTATGTATGTATGTATGTATGTATGTATGTATGTATGTATGTATGTATGTATGTATGTATGTATGTATGTATGTATGTATGTTTGTATGTATGTATGTATGTATGTATGTATGTATGTATGTATGTTTGTATGTATGTATGTATGTATGTATGTATGTATGTATGTATGTATGTAT
>CATQFL010000123.1:15000-77588 GCA_956483635.1 Panzeria rudis | reverse complement strand
AATATATATATATATATATATATATATATATATATATATATATATATATATATATATATATATATATATATATATATATATATATATATATATATATATATATATATATATATATATATATATATATATATATATATATATATATATATATATATATATATATATATATATATATATATATATATATATATATATATATATATATATATATATATATATATTATATATATATATATATATATATATATATATTATATATATATATATATATATATATATATATATATATATATATATATATATATATATATATATATATATATATATATATATATATATATATATATATATATATATATATATATATATATATATATATATATATATATATATATATATATATATATATATATATTATATATATATATATATATATATATATATATATATATATATATATATATATATATATATATATATATATATATATATATATATATATATATATATATATATATATATATATATATATATATATATATATATATATATATATATATATATATATATATATATATATATATATATATATATAATATATATATATATATTATATATATATATATATATATATATATATATATATATATATATATATATATTTATATATATATATATATATATATATATATATATATATATATATATATATA
The DNA here is from genome assembly GCA_956483635.1 of Panzeria rudis. Taxonomy (NCBI): domain Eukaryota; kingdom Metazoa; phylum Arthropoda; class Insecta; order Diptera; family Tachinidae; genus Panzeria; species Panzeria rudis. Next base: position 76,875 of record CATQFL010000123.1, on the reverse strand, counting down.
TATATATATATATATATATATATATATATATATATATATATATATATATATATATATATATATATATATATATATATATATATATATATATATATATATATATATATATATATATATATATATATATAAATATATAAATATATATATATATATATATATATATATATATATATATATATATATATATATATATATATATATATACATATATATATATATATATATATATATATATATATATATATATATATATATATATATATATATATATATATATATATATATATATATATATATATATATATATATATATATATATATATATATATATATATATATATATATATATATATATATATATATATATATATATATATATATATATATATATATATATATATATATATATATATATATATATATATATATATTATATATATATATATATATATATATATATATATATAATATATATATATATATATATATATATATATATATATATATATATATATCTATATATATATATATATATATATATATATATATATATATATATATATATATATATATATATATATATATATATATATATATATATATATATAGATATATATATACATATATATATATTTATACTCGAAAATTCGCGCAAAATAGCAAACAAGCCGTAAAATTTATTAAACATCGCTAAAACTGTAAGCAATGCCAAAATCTCAGAAAAAATCCCCAAAATCACGAAACTTCGCAAAAACTTCCTAAAATTAAAAATATAGAAAACTGTGATAGTGACTAAAAATCGGTATAAACTATAAGAAATCGAAGAACGGAAAAAAATCACTTTTACCGCGAAAATAGCGGTAAGAATGTGCTAAAAATTCCAAAACTGCAAACAAGACTTAAACAAAAATAGATAAAATTGTACGGAATGCAAAAAATTCAAATTGCTAAAATTACCCAAATTCGAAATATTCGCGATAAAAGTGTTTTTTTCAGTTTTTGGTTTATTACAGTTTTACCGATTTTTAATCAATATGAGGAATTGATATATTTGTCATCTTATCATGGTTTTGCGAATTTTCTTCATTTTCGCGATTTTTTCCGAGCTTTTTTATTTCTTACAATTTGAGCTATTTTTGCAATTTAGCATTTTTCGCTATTATCGCAAAAAGTGATTTTTTAACCAATTCTTCGATTTATTATAGTTTCACTGATTTTTAATCACTCTCAGACTTTTCTGGGTTTTTAATCTTAAGAAGTTTTTGCGAGTTTTCGCGATTTTTTCTGAGATTTCGGCATTCGTTACAATTTTAGCGATGGCTAATACATTTTAGTGCTTGTTTGTAATTTGGCAATTTTTCCCGTATTGTCACGGTAAAAGTGATGCTTTGCGATTTTAAGATACTCGTCAAAGTTGTGGGTATGAAAATATTTAAGAGATTGTTTCTTATTTCTACAAGCTGTAGAAATTTTTCGTCATAATATTTGGTAACATTGTTCTTATACTCATACTCGTCGATACATGTTTACGCACATGCTTCTTTATACCAACACCTCCCACATATTTGTTTTATCGGACTAGTGCTATCGATATGCGCACTTATTTGTGACGATACTGATAGGTATGCATGCCTGTATATACTCATGCTTGTTGGTGTGCATATGATTTAATACTTATACTCGTATATGTATGGATAAGTTACGAGTATTAAAAAAGTAACTTTAGGCTTTCCCTGATTCATATCTCGGGGAATTTTTAGAATTTCACGGTAAAAACGCATTTTTCCAAATTTTTTTTTGGCATCCCGAACATAAGAAAGGCTTTTTGTTAAATTAATTTTTTTTAATATATTGTCCTCTTTTTTGGGCCAAATGTCCTCGTTTTTTGTGGTTGCCGTCCTCTTTTCTCAAAACGAAAATGGCAAACCTACCCATGCCCAACCGTTTGTGTCTAAAACGAGCTGCTGAACGAGTTCGAACTAGTTGGACCCAAGTTTAACGATAACATCGGTTTCAATTTTGATAGAATTGAGGCTTCAATAGATAATTTAATCCAAACAGTAAATTTTTGTACATACAACAAACATGACCAGCATGATGCAGTAAATGTTGAAAATGCAGTCTACATTATTACAGACTGCATTAACAAACCATGAACTTAAAAATTTGTTTCTGGAATGCAAATGGCATGCGCGAACATACAAACGAACACGAACACTTCATGATGGACAAACAGATTGATGTTATGCTTATCGCGGGGACACATTTGAGAGGTAGAACCTACTCTGTAGGACACAAAGGACTCCCAAGGTAGAGCTTGTGGTGGCTCGGGTATACTAATGAAATCTCGATTAAAACACTACCTAATGGGTGATCATTGTAAAGAGTATCTTCAAGCAACCAACATCTGCATTGAAAATTTTCATGAAAACCTGGTGATTTCATCAATTTACTCTCCTCCCAGGTATTATATTACAGAAAGTCAATATAGTAAATTTTTTAATTCACTAGGCCCACGCTTTTTGGCCGCCGGTAACTACAACGCTAAGCATACGTTCTGGGGATCGTGGCTAATTGCGGCAATTTCTAAGGCTGAGTACACATTATGGCATTTCGTGACATCACAAGCAAACACAACGCTCTCTACTAGTGGCAATAATTGTCATTTTCGATACACACGCATTGATTGGCTAAAATATAAAAAAATATTTAAGTGCGCATTGCACGGAAAATTTGCCGCTGAGAACGCCTGAAGACATAGAGGCCTCTATTACACAGTTAGAGGCAAACATTAAGCAAGCTGCGGAAAATGCTACTTCTACCTTTCGAAAGGTGAGATTTAACAAAATTTACTGAGGATGTGGAACGGCTATTATCTGAAAAAAGAAGAGTTCGTAGAGAAGGGAAACGCAAAAGATCCCCGCAGTTAAAAAATATGCTGAAAGAATGCACCAAGCAGCTTCAAAAATTATTAGAACTACAAAAAGCTGCATCTTTGCAAAAATTCCTGTACGAACTTGACGCAACAACACAAACGGATTATCTGGCGAGCAGCCAGAGGCCTTAAAAGGCTGGTGATATGTAAACCTCCATTAGGAAGATGGAAAGGGGACTGGTCAAGAACTGATGCTGAAAAATGCACGCTATTCGTTAACCACTTGAAAAATGTATTCACTCCAAACACACCATCTGATATAGTTGAGATTTAACATTCGAGAATTTGAAAATGCTTTAGCCGACTTAAATTCGAAGAAAGCCTCAGGTGCTGATATAATCAGTAACAAAATGCTCCTAGAGCTACCCCGTATAGTAAAAAGGATAAATGTATTCATTTTTAATGCAGTTTTACGAATAGAATACTATCCTACGGAATGAAAGATGTCATTGATCACCATTATACCTAAGCCTGGAAAAGACCATACCACTGTGGAATCTTATAGGCCTATAAGCTTATTGTCAAATACATCAAAACTATTTGAGAACTGCTTGTTGATCCCCATACTAAATGAGAGTGGATGCATCCCAGATACATAGCACTATCGACTATAGGTTTGTGAATGTAGTTAGAAAAATGTTCAAAGAAAAGAAATATTGTTCTGCTATCTTCATTGATGTTTCTCAGGATTTTGATAAAGTATGGTATGAAGGATTAATCCAGAAATTAAAGCAAAATGTACCCTCTAACACTCACAAGCTTTTAGAAAGCTATTTAACTGGACACACCTCAGATGATTCAAGCTGGGATTCCTCAAGGTAGCATTTTGGGCCCTCTATTGTACCTGATATATACCTCCGACATGCCAACAGGCTATGACATTCACACATCAACATTTGCTGACGATTCAGCTTTTCTAAGCGTAAGCGCAAGTGCACAAGAAGCATCCGAAAAATTGCAGGAATATATATTGCATCTGGAAAAATGGTTAAAGCAGCGGAAAATAAAGATAAACGAACAGAAATGTGTACATGTTACGGTTACATTACGCAGGGAAACATGTCTGCCTATTTATATCAATACTAATATCATACCGCAACACTTTGAGGTTAAATACCTAGGAATTTACCTTGATCGTCGTCTAACAAGGAAGACCCATATAGCTTTAAAGCTGACCCAAATGAAATTGAATTGAATTGGCTAATAGGAGAAATCCAACACTTACCCCCGTATTCTAAGCTCTGTTGCAAAATAAAAATAATAAGAAATTACAATTTTACATTGCTAAAAATTTTTATTTGTTATAATTTTGTCAAAGTTTTTTGGGATTTTGTGTAAAGGTTTTTTGGAGTCCGGGGAACTTCTGGGATTTTGGGGATTTTTGGAAGTTTTTGGGAATCAGGAGAACGTCTGGGATTTCTGGGAGATTTTTGTCCCAGTTTTGGGGAATTCTTAGACCGGTTTTGTGTCTAAGGATGGTGTCCTTGCTTAGTGAAGGTGACCCAGCTAAACACCAGGCGTGTCGGCTAAATTCTTGAGAAGTATCACCTAAGTATCTTCCAGGCAATATTTAAAAAGTATTAATTTTTGTAAAAAAATATGTCTACTATGCAATACTGTTTCTTAAGATTATTTTTTAACTATATTTTCTTCATATTAATCTTAAAACGGCATTTGTTTTGCTCCCATACAATCTAAACAATTGACAAGTGTGACTTATTTATTTCAAATCATTTTGATGATTTATAAATACTTTTTGGTTTTGTAGGTGTGCTCTTTTCATTTGAGAGACACAATTCATGTAATAATTTGATTCTCATGAAACAAGACATGATTTGATTGTCTAAAAACTGTTTCTGGATGACAAAGTTTAAAAAAATTTTCCTTGAATTTATCAAAACTCGTACTCCAAAACTTGTTTTCGCGAGCCCCAGCGAACGTTTTGCACAAAATTTAATCCAAATTTCAAAAAACCCCGCGTGTACATTTCGGGATGATACAGTTTAATAAAATTTTTCCTTGAATTTATTAAAACTCTTATTCCAAAATTACTTTTCGTGATCCCCAGCGAACATTTTGCACAAAAATTAGTCCAAATTTCAAAAATCCTCGTGAATCTCCCAGTGAACATTTTGGGATGATAATGTTTAATAAAATTTTTCCTTGATTTTATTAAAACTCTTATTCCAAAATTTGTTTTCGCGATACCCAGCGAACATTTTGCACAAAAAATTAATCCAAATTTCAAAATTCCCGTGAATCTCCCAGTGAACATTTCTGGATGATAAAGTTTAATAAAATTTTTCCTTGAATTTATTAAAACTCTTATTCCAAAATTTGTTTTCGCGAATCTGAGCGAACATTTATACAAAAAAAAATTAATTAAAATTTCACAAATTCCCGTGAATATCAGTTACGAAAAAAAAACATTTTATATTTGCAAATCCCAGCGAATAGTTACTGTATAAAGCCATTTGCTTACAGGAAGTTATACAAATTTGTGTTATACAGAAAAAAGTTAAACAATTCGTGACTCCCAGCGAATATTTTAACTCATTTAGAGGTGAAAAAGTGAGGTCATAATATCCTTACGCTTTTTGAACTACTGTCTCTTCAGTTATTAATTTCAAAATCTCAAAATTACCAAAACAAGATCCAAAACGCTTTCCAAAATGGCAGAGGAATTCTCATTTGATTCTGACGATTTGGTTACTTTTTGTTCTGAGTTTAATAATATTCCCATTAGTGAGCTAACAGATTCACTTCTTGAAGTGAACCTACAAGACCTTAACGAGCGATGGGGTAACGTACAGAGTTCTTACAGATCTATCCGCAGGATCGTTCTATCCTAAAGTTGAAAAAACCATTTTAGAGTCAGCCGCGGGAAAATAATCAACGTGTACAAAGAACTTTCACCAAGTCAAAGCGAAGATCTTAGATGTACAGAAAACGCTAATAACAAGTGCTCCCAGCCAGAACCCTGACTTCCACTTAAATGAAAGCAACTTTTCCAACGTCAATGTCCCTTCATGCAATACAGATGTCTTTTACTGTGGCTATGAGGAGTGGCCGTCTTTCAGAGACATGTTTACAGCCATATACATAGACAATCCCAGAATACCCCCTGTGCAAAAACTTTACTATTTCCGGGTAAAAGTTCAAGGTCAGGCAGATAGTATTATTAAGAAATATAAACTGCGCGGTAACAATTTCTCCCATGCGTGGGAAGCGTTAAAGGATATGAAAACCAGAGAATTCTCGTGGAAAATCAAATTAAAATACTCTTAAATCTGACCCCAATCACTTTTGAAAGTAGTCAAGTGCTGCAAACCATCCAAACTTCAATCAATGACTGTCTCTCTGCAATAAAGGCGCAGGACGTACCGGTAAAGGAAAGGGGCCCCTTTATTGCTATCCTTTGCTCCAGCAAGCTTCCCACAGAAACTCTGTCTTTATGGGAACAATCCCTGGAGTGTCATAAGACGCTAGTCAAATGGAAAAAGAGAAAATTTTCTGTCTCATCGATGCGAAGTCGTAGAACGAATAGAGTCCCGCTCCAAAGACCCGCAGTTTTATCCCAAAAAGAAAGAATTTATCAACAGCATGAGCGCTTCCAGAACAGAATCTCCCCAATATCTCTGCAAGGTGTGTAACTCTAACCACTCTCTGAAAAACAGCTCACAGTTTCTCTACTTTGACCCCACACAAGAAACGAGTTTGTTTCAAGGAATAATATATGTCTCAACTGCTTAGCATATACACATCTACGTAAAGATTGTCCTAGCTAATTCTCTTGCTCCCACTGCAAAAAAATCACCATTCGTTGCTGCATTTTTCCAAACCTGCCTATAATAGTCCTAGCTCCTCCTACATTCAGCGGCCCGAAAAATCAGCCCAAGCTAAAGCGCGAGCGGTTTCCTCAACAAATGCGCATGCAGCCTGTGTCGAAAAAAAACCTTTGACGAAAGTACTTTGCTACCTACCGCTATAATACAAATTAGGCATCAGGGAGAGAATTTTAAAGAACGGGCATTCCTAGACCTAGGTTCGGAAAAAAACATTTATTTCAAGACGGTTATTTCAAGAGCGTTCGAAATCCATGGCATGGGTGGTCAAGTTGTCGGTCACTCAAACTCTATACAGTATTCCTCGGTTAATTACGCCACACTTAAATGCATTTCACGCTTATTTAATTTGAGTTTTAAATCCCCGATTTTTTTCCTACATTTTTCAAACAAAAGTCCACGTTTAATTGCCATACGCTTAATTACCCAATTCGGGTAATTGCCTTAAAAATTGAACTCCCAAAATAAAATGTCCCCACAATTTCATTCGTTTAATTACCTCAGTACTATTTGACAACAACACTGCAAGTAATGCACGCAAGTTTACATGTTAATCATAAGTACATATGTATGTATGCGTACGTTTTTGTTAGTAGGATATGACAAGGCATCTCACCAGTAGAGATAAAATTTAAGAGCAAAATCCATTGTTTTTTACTGCTATCTCTTTTAGATTTAGCTGATACATCTACAAATTCCTATGAAGCATGTGATTTAAAGTTTTTTCGTACCCAACTTCTTTCACTTTTGTGGCGATTTTCATGCGTAATCGATTTCCATCACATATTATTTTCAAAATAAAGATTTTAAGCTAATTGAATAGCCAACGGTGGGCAATGTACGAAGGTTGCAAAAAAATTTAATAGATTCCAATCGAACTTAATTTAATAAGAGTGTTTTCTTATTTATTTTCTATACTACACATATTCGTATAACTACCTCCCTGCGGTAATTAAACATATTCGTTTAATTACCTCAATGAGGTAGTTAAGCGTATTCGTTTAAATCCTTTCCCCGCATAATTACCCAAAAATATTGATATTTTTGGCGAGGTAATTAACCGTGGAATACTGTATGTAAGTTAAGCCCTTATGACAGTAAATTTTTCTTGCATTGTTTTGCTATAGGATTGAAAGAAAGAAATAGCAAATGATAGAAAGAAACAACTATACAAAATGTAAACAAAACGTAATGGCTTCTTTAAGTGCTGCCTACTTTTTATTTGTAATAAAACGACAAAAGAAAAAAAGTTGAAAAAAGAGGCGATAAGTCGCTGAATTCGTGAATAAACCGCTAACTTGGCAACACTTTAATGTTTCAAGCTTGAAATGTCAATTTTAAGTTGAACATTTAAAAATTTTTTTTGACAGGCCCCGACTTTTATCAAAAAGCTTTGACAATTTGTTATTTATCTTAATATAGGTGAACTCTTTGCACCTGGTAAAATTTTCCATTATATTCTATTTGCACTGTTCTCCAAAACTTGAAAAATGAAGAAAAAATGTAGTGTCATAAGAGCTTTAACGATATATTCTGAAAAATATAATCGGTATGTTGAAGTAAATGTAATAGTTGTTCAAAAAATAGCACGCATGTTGCCCAGCTTTTCAATTCCGAAGTCCGACATTCCCTTTGATCGTTTTAGTGAAATTGAACTCGCTGATCCAGAATTTTATTTTTCTAGTCGCATAGATTTGTTAATTGGTAGCAATATACTACCCCACGTCTTCCTCGACGGAATTAAAAGTGTATCCTCATCTCTTATGAACCAAGCTACCATTTTCGGATGGGTAATTAGTGGTCCGATTAATTCTGAATCGTGCCCTATGTTTTCCATTGGTGTCACTGAAGTCGATGACGACTATCTAGGGCACCAACTAAGAAAGTTTTGGGAACAGGAAGAAGTCCCTGATCTACAACCTGTCTCCAAGGAAGACGCATATTGCGAAACTTTGTTTCAGAAAACGACATTTCGAAACAACAACGGTCGTTACGCAGTGAAACTTCCGTTTAAGTCAGAATTCCCACGAGAAATGCATCTTGGAGCTTCCCGATATGTAGCAAAAGCTCAATACTTAAATATGGAACGAACTGTTCATAGGACTCCCGAATTAGCGGAAACGTACACAAATGTCTTAAAAGAATATATATCCTTGGACCATATGAGGCCAACAAGTTTTGCAGAAAATTGGTCTACAGATGGATGTACTTCATTCTATACTTACCACATCGCGATGTGGTCAAATCCGAAAGTAGAAGCACTAAAGTAAGGGTAGTGTTTAATGCGTCTAAAAAGACCAGTTCAGGATATTTTCTCAATGACATCCTTCCTGTAGGACCCACACTACAAGCAGACCTAATGAGTTTAATTTTGAAGTGGCGACTGTACAAATATGTTTTCAATTATGATAGAGAAAAGGTATCGCCAAATTGTTGTACATAAAGAGGATACCCAATTCAAACGCATTCTTTTCCGCCCAACCCCAAATAATCCCATTCAAGATTATACGTTAGAAACTGTGACGTTCGGAGTTAATTGCGCTCCGTATTTAGCAATTAGAACTCTCGTTCAGTTGGCTCGTGATTCAGAAGAATTGTAGCCGCTAGCAGCTTTCATTCTAACAAAATAAACGTATGTGGATGATATCTTATCAGGTGCACATGATAAGCAGTCGGCGTTTTCAGCCCTCTCTCAAGTCGTTTCTGTACTAGAATCATCTGGTTTTCCACTAAAAGTGGTAACCTCAAATTGTCCCGAAGTTTTAGCATCCGTCCGAAAAGACCACTTGCTGGATAGTGATTTTCTTAAATTCAAGGAAACCAGCGCAACGAAAACTCTCGGCATTCAATGGAATACACTTACGGACTCCTACTCTTATACCATTGAGCCTTTATCACGAACAAACTTCATTACCAAGAGACAAATTCTCTCTAATGTTGCCAAGCTTTTCGCCCCGGCCGGGTTGATATCCTCTATTATCATACAGGCGAAAATTATCCTCCAACAGCTCTGGTTGGATGGCACTGGCTGCGATGAGAATGTCAAACCCAGAACTTTAGAAACTTGGAACAAATTTGTTGAAAATCTTCCCGTAATTTCTTCTCTCAGAATTTCTCGATGGATCGATTTTACTCCCTCTAGAGCAGTGCAGGTTCGTGGCTTTTGCGATGCATCGGAAAAGACCTATTGTGCAACCATATACTTCCGAATCGAAACAGATAATGCGGTTGTGTCACATCTGTTTGTTGCAAAAACGAAAGTTGCTCCAATTGACCCTGTTAGCCTCCCTCGGATAGAACTTTGTGGAACGGTGTTAATCTCAAAACTTGTTAAGACAATCACTAAGTCGTTAACCTTTCATAATTATAAAACTTTTTTATGGACGGATTCCTCAATCGTCCTAGGTTGGTTAGAAAAGCCTCCAAACTCTTGGAAGACTTATGTTGCGAACCGCACGGCTCAAATATTACGCAATGTAGGCAATAGCTCATGGCGTCACGTAAGGTCATGCGACAACCCGGCAGACTTGGGGTCGCAGGGTTATAACACTGATCAGCTCATCGACAATTCATTGTCCTGGAATGGGCCAGTTTGGCTTTCAAAATCGCCCGAAGAATGGCCAAAGCCCATAGCAATAAAAGCGAGTTCCCTAGAGGAAAGAAGCAAAGTTGTGTCGTTTCACATATTTGCTGAGCAAGAAGATGTACTAAACCGGTTTTCAAAGTGGGATAAAGCCGTGAGGGTAATGGCGTACGTATACCGATTTCTTGATGGGATACGAAAAAGGCAACAAGATCCTTTTAAAGGCCCTCTAGTTTTCCCATGTCATGCAAAAAACGTTTTTCCCGCTGAAATAATCTCAAATTTTATAGTAAGAGCCGATATTATCAATAGTCAAGAGTTTGCTGAAACTAAATTCAAATTAATTCGAATAACCCAACTTATACACTACCATGATGAATATTCCTCCTTGGAAAAATATAAAAAGGTTAACAAGAAAAGCTCCCTCTATACCTTAAACCCATTCTTAGATGATAATCAAATCATACGAACAAATGGCAGAATTTCCAACACTGCGCTTTCCTTTAATGAGCACCATCCAATACTCCTTCCCATTAACTCAAAATACTGCCAATTGTTTGTGGATTTCACGCATAATCTTCTTATGCATGCAGAGATAAATTTAATGATCAGAGCAATACGAGGCGAATACAATATCCCAAAGCTACGAACAACTCTTAGATGCTTCATAAGAAAATGTATCACGTACATTTAATATAAAAAGCAGGTGAAAACCCAATTAATGGGGGCCCTAGCTTCTGAAAGAAACCCATTCTCGCTACCATTTACGGTCACTGGTGTAGACTTTGCCGGCCCATTCTCAATTAAAACGTCTCTCATTAGAAACTCTCCTCTTCACAAAGGGTATGTGTGCGTATTTGTTTGCTTCTGCAGGAAAGCGATACATCTTGAGTTATGTTCCGATCTGACCATTTCAAGCAGCCTTCACCAGGTTTGTAGGACGTAGGGGACTACCTAAAAAGGTGTGGTCAGATAATGGAACTAATTTCGTAGCAGCAGAACGTGCCTTTCGTCTTGAATATGAGGAGTTTATGAAAAATGTATCTAAGGACATTGCTGACCATTACACCTCCCAGGGTATGCAGTGGTCATTTATCCCCCCAAATGCACCACATATGGGAGGATTATGGGAGGCTGGTGTGAAGTCCTTTAAACAGCACTTTAAGAAGGTAGTTCAAAACACGAAATATACCTTTGAAGAATTCATCACTTTGTTGACCCGACTTGAGTCAGTTCTCAACTCAAGACCCCTAACGCCCATGTCCGATGATCCAAACGAACTACTCGCCATTACACCAGGTCATTCCCTCCGCGGAGCTCCTCTCGTAGCCCTTCCAGAGGCCCCTAATGAATTCCCGACATTACGAGATCGTTGGGAGAAATTGAAACTTTTACATCACCAATTTGCACAAAGATGGAAAGATGAATATCTAAAAGAGCTCCAGAAATGATATAAATGGCAAAGCTCTGAAGAGAATACTAAAATCGCACAGCTGGGGCCCGTTTCTCAAAACTACAAGTTACAAATTTACAAGTAAAATACATACAAAACAACACTTTTACAATTTTATTGTTGCTTTGTGTTTATTTTACTTCTAAATTGTTAACATGTACTTTTTGAGAAACGAGCCCCTGGTTGTGATCAAAGATGATCTACTTCCGCCCAATGAATGGAAACTAGCTCGTATTGAAGATATATTTCGGAAATGATAGTCTAGTAAGAGTTGCTGATTTGAGAACTCAGACGGGGCTAGTTACTAGGGCAATTACCAAGCTATGTGTTCTACCAATTTTAGCGGATGAAACCCAAATATAATTGAAACTTCCTTCCAAATACTAATTAGTTCTCTTTGATTAATAAACATTATTTCATATTTCATATACCGCTCACTTCTAGACATACATCAGTCCCCATCTTTAATTTGTGCTCTTATTAAATAACATTCTAACTCGCACACCATGCTCCATCAGCCGAAAGGCAGAATCCCACGTCCGGCTCAACAATCCACTACCCAGAGAGTTGCACCCGACTCTGGATCCGTTCCACGTGGAAACCAACCAATTTGACGTGGGATGACGGAAAATCGTTCCAAATACTCCTTTTACATTTGTTTTATTGAAACTTGTATTTTTATAATGAATTTTATTTGAATTGTATCACTTTAATTATTATTAGTATGTACATATTACTAAATAATTCAACGTGTCCATCTCTGTACATTAGTTACATATTGTGAATTATATTACCGGTTTTATAGTAACTTCTTGAATTTAACGAAATCGTTGTTTTAACGAAACTTTAGCAGTTTAGCAATATATATGCTCTAAACCGAAAAGAATTACTTTCCCAATTCTTCCCGTGTAGTTAATTGCAGTGTTCGAAATGCTAGCTGCGAAGTAGCAAAAGTACGGAAATTGTGCTATACTACACTATAAATATTTAAACTTTTATTTACAATTACATTCGTAGCATAGCAACCGTTTTATAAGAGCCTTAGGATTGTTCTCAAAACAAATTTTATGTACAAATATATGTAAGTACATATGTACTTACGTATGTATTTTTATTTTAAATGTTTTTAACTATTTTCTATATTAAAAGTCAAGAGTTTTGCAATATATGATTTGTTGTGCAAATGAAATAATTTTGGAAAAATCAGAAAAAGTCTTACAAATCACTAAAACTATAAAAAGGAGACAAAACACGAAATTTATGAAAATCTCGAAACATCGAAAAAAAAAATGCAACATGAGAAACAATCCTAAAGCTAACACGGCAAGGAATGCAGAAAATTTTAAAGAAATTGTAAAATTTACTAAAATTTGCAAAATTTTGTTAAAAGTGAATGATGGTTAAAAATTCCCAAAAATGGGTGAAATCCAAAAACTTTATAAAAATCAGGTCTATGGCGTAAATTTGCGAAAAATTGCAAAAATTTAAAGAAGCCATAATATCGATTGAAAAGCTCTAAAACTATAAGGAATGAAAAAAATTTGGAAAAAATTGCGAAATTGGCGAAAATTTGCGAAAACTTGCTGAGAACGACATGATAGCAATATCTAATATTGATTAAAAATCATTAACACTTTAAAGACGTTGAATACCCAAAAAAAAAAAACTTTATCGCGAACATTGCAAAAGTTTGCGAGAAACCCCAAAATTGAAACCAAGCTCTAAAATTTATTAAAAATGGCTAAAACTGTAAAAAGCAAATGCCTCGGAAAGAACACAAAAAGGTTGCAACGCAAATTTGCAAATTTTTTATAATTTTTAACCAATTTTGGCATTTCTTCTCATGATTGTAATGTATTGGGAATTTCTTAAATTTTTTGCAATTATTTCCGAAACTTTGACGTTATTGAGATAAATTTTTTTTGCAAAGTCTTACACTCGTACTTTCAAATTCGTCCAGCATTGACTTGCAACCATCGAAAATAGACCCAAACAATTTCGTTTTATCGTCAAAGCTAAAGGAATAAACAATTAACAACAGCAATCAATGTGACAAAAATCATTTGCTATTGTTATGCTGTTGTAATTTTCAACAGCACATAATAACAAAAGCAATATCCTAAATAGTTTGCTTTTGCTGCTGCTGTTTGAAAAATACACTTTATTATATTTTGTTTTGCTATTAGCATGTTGTTGAAAATGGTTATAACAAAGTATAACAGTATAGTGATTGCTATAACACTTGGCATATTGCTATTGCTGCTGATATTGTATTTTCTGTGGAACCTATCAGCAATAGCAGCAGGAATTTTTACATAGCATTTTTTTTAAACCCTGGTTAATTGTACCTCCCGTATAATTAGAAATTTTAGTTTGGGCTTTATTAGCTTAAAATTAAACAGTTGCCTTTGTCTTTTTTAAAAATTACGAGTTTGATGTTTAAAAAATGTTGGCTGCCATATTGGATCCACCATTGTGAATTTTTAAATATAAATTTCAGATTCGTAATCCGCGACTCTAAAAACCTCCATATTACTGATCGCTAATCTCCGTCGCTCCTAGTCTTAAAGTAATTAGAAAGTTGTGATCTCTTAAAAATGTATATTTTAGCCGCCATATTGATTTCATCATTTTAAATTTCAAATATCTGGTTTTTTTAATTTGTCTTTTTTAAAAATTTAAAAGGATAATGTTTTAAACATTTTGGGCGCCATATTGGATACGCCATATTGGATTTGCAAATTTTACTATCGGATTATTAATCCGCAACTCTAAAAACCTCAATATGGTTTATCTCTAACCTGTGTTGCTCCTAGTCTTAAAGTTATTAAAAATAATGATGATCTCTTAAAAAAGTATCAGTATTATAGCCGCCATATTGACAATGGTGAATTTCAAATTTTTTTAAAATAATATCTATCGCAAATCCCTAGTTTCTTTTGCCATTATTAAAAAAATTAAGTTAGATTTTTTTTAAATTTTTACCCCCATATTGGATCCGCCATCTTGAGCCTTAAAATTAATATTTCATATTTGAAATCACTGATGCCAAAAACCCCCAATGCAATATTTTATAAAACCACTAAATCATTATTCAATTTATGGCCAAAATTCTGGGATCCTGGCCCATCGTGAACTGGTGTAAACAAATATCCGCCTAAAAACATAAATGTGAAAATAAGGCCAAGTTCCTATTCAAAAACTTCGGCCGTAAAAAGTAATGAGATCAAAATAAGGACCAAGTTATTGATAGGTACAATCAGGGCCGTCTTTGTATATGCCGGGGCCCTCGGGCATACTAGAATTCGGGGCCCGCCAAACAGTAAACAAACATAATGACAAGAAAGCAATTGTTGTTCGATAGCAACCGTTTTTCGCACCTTCTGTCCCATTATATTAATATATTCATTGTAAATATTTGCAAACATATGTAATGTATTATTACCTTTTCCACGATTTCCGCAATTTCTTGTGCGATCAGGAAGATAAAGAGTCAAATTCATTAATTATACTGTACAAAAATGTTTGATTTTTTCTCTAAATAGCAAGGCTCTAACAACTGATTCTGATAGAGGGCTCAAAAAAATATATGCGTGTTTTGGCGTTTTAAACGTTTGCATCTGGGACTTATTTTAAGAGAAGTTAAATTTCCCACCTTTTTGCACATTATTTTAGTGAATCCGCATTAGGAATGCCAATCCCGAAATCGTGATCCTGAAAATCCCAGGATTTTTCGGCCTTGGCAAATCCCGAATACCGGTATGCGTATAAAAAATCCCGGGAAATTCCGAAATATTTAATCTGCATTTTTAAGTAAGATTCTTATACGAAAAAATAATAATGAAAAGCAACAATTGTAACAACAATTTATGTATTTATGTATTAATGCTGTCAAAGGGTATCCACTAAATTGCATATCAATGTATGACATTATTTCACAGTAAGGAGCCCCCTGACATCAGGGGCCCTGTGCACGGGCCCCCTGTGCCCTTATGGTACAGACGGCACTGGGTACAATACCATCTCATTTCTAGGCAACCTCAAAGCTTGGCAACACTTTTCGCTTAACTTTCACCCATATTAGAAAGGCAAACAAATATTGCCAAGCTAACAGGATGCCTAGAAATGAGATGGTATTGTACCTATCAAGAACTTCTTCCTTATTGTGATCTCAGTACTTTTTACAGCCGAAATTTTTGGCTAGGAACTTGGCCTTATTTTCACATTTATGTTTTTGTGCGGATCTCAGTTATTTTTTCTAAGCTTTTAATTAATACAATAAGTGCCTCATACAATAAGATCCAGATGAAAAATTTCCGTTTTCCCATCTTTCTTAGTACGTTTCCATTAAGACATACCTGTATACCAAATTTAAGCTTTCTAGCTATAGTGGAAGTGTCCCATTCAAATAAAGGGCGTCCTAGCCCCCGGATAAAAAGTGACCGTTTTCAGATGTTTCTGGTTGTTTGCTCAACAATGCGTACCTGTGTACCAAATTTTAGCTTTCTAGCTATACTAGAAGTTCCCCTTAAAAAGAAGGGGCATCCTAGTCCCTCTAGATTACCAGTGCCTGTTTTAAAATTGTTTTCGTTTATTGCTCATCAAGACCTACCTGTGTACCAAATTTCAGCTTTCTAGCTATACCGGAAGTGCCCCATTCATAGAAGGGGCACCCTAGTCCCCACAGATGAAAAGTGCATGTTTTCAACTTTTTTTCGTTAGTTGGTTAGCAGGACCTACCTGTGTACCAGATTTCAGCTTACCAGATATACTGGAGGTGATCCATACAAAGAACGGGAACCCTACTCTTTCCCAGTTGAAAAGTGCCCGTTTTCAAGTTATTTTGTTAATTAGTCATCAGGGCCTACCTGTATACCAAATTTCAGCTTTCTAGCTGTATTGGAAGTGCGCCATACAAAAAAGGGGCACTCTAGACCCTCCCGTGTTAAAAGATCCCCTTTTCAGATATTTCTAATTAATTGCTCACCAGGACCTACGTGTGTACTAAATTTCAGCTTTCTAGCTATACTGGAAGTACCCCATAAAAAGTGCGAGCACCCTAATCCCTCCCGGGTGAAAAGTCCCCCTTTTAAAATTTTTCTGCTTAATTGCTTGCCAAGACCTACCTGCATATCAATTTTCTGCTCTCTAGCTATAGTTGAAGTGCCTCATACAAAAAGCGGGAACCCTAATCCCTCCCGGGTTAAAAGTCCCCCTTTTCAGATTTTTCTGGTTAATTGTTCGCCAAGACCTACCTGCATATCACATTTCAGCTTTCTACCTATACTGGAAGCGACCCATAGAAAAAGCGGGTACCCTAGTCCCTCTTTTCACATTTTTCTGGTTAATTGCTCGGCAAGACCTACCTGCATACCAAATTTCAGCTTTCTAGCTATACTGGAAGTGCCCCATACAAAAAGCGGGCACCCTAGTCCCTCCCGGGTGAAAAATCCCCCTTTTCAGATTTTTCTGGTTAATTGTTCGCCAAGACCTACCGCCACACTAAATTTCAGCTTTCTACATATATTGGAAGTGCTCCATACAAAAAGCGGGCACCCTAGTCCCTCCCGGGTGAAAAGTCCCCATTTTCAGATTTTTCTGGTTAATTGCTTGCCAAGACCTACCTGCTACCTAATTTCAGCTCTCTAGATATAGTGGAAGGGCCCAATAATATTGATGAGTCAGTGAATATGTACTAAAATATGCACTTTTTTCACCTTAATATCTCGGGAAGCTTTTACGGTAGAAATTTTGAAATTTCACGTATGAGGTTACCTCTGTAGGGAGACCTAGTTTCGAGTTTCATTATTTTACGATAAAGCAGAGCAAAGTTATGAAGAAGTAACAACAGCTCGAACGGTTTCGTGTAATAATACACACTGTGTGGCTGGAACTACCGTGCGCCTAGATATCTGTGTATGGCTTTAGTTTGGTGGAGTTGTAGAAGGTTTTTTTAAAAGAAAGCTTCTAACAAAATTTTCATATGCCTTATAGTCTACGAGATAATCTAAAAAAATAGCCACTCTCCTATTTTCCAGATATCGGGCGTTCCCTACCTCCCCCGAAAACTCTAAAGTTAAGCTCACGGCCACATACATATGTAACTAAATACCAAAAAAATGCATCCTATATAATATGTAATGTTTGGACTTTTAGTACGATTTTACTGTACCATATGCCCCATGTGCTTCAAGCGCAAAAGGTATTTTAATGAAAAGTGCTAAAATACTCGCCATATCTCGCCAAGGGATGGATATTCTTTGACCTCCGAATGTCTCTGAATTCCCTGAGTAAATTCTATTTTGAAAAAAGTCGTGCGCTTTAAACCCCTCATCCCTTTATTTTGCTAATTACACTAGTTCACAAAAAATGCACCTCAAAAATGTGATGTTCTTTTAAGCTAAATTGGGGCTGCTGAACACGAATATGGCATTAATTTATTTTTTTTTTTTCTTAAGAACCGTTTTCGAGATATTCGCGAAAACTAGTTTTTTTGCAGTTTGTAAAGATATTTCCAAAAATCTTGAGTACTGTTTACTTGAATTCAGCAAATTTGGCAATGTTGCATAGATATGTTTTTCCTGTTTCAGTTCATATTTATACTGTATTGATCAGATAAAAATTCACTGAATTACAAGCCTTTGTATTTGAAAAAAAAAATTAATTTTTTGCGTTTTTTTCAAAATTCAGCATTTTGAAATGCTCTATTAAAGCAAACAAATAATTTAAAATTTTTGTTTTAACCCATATTTTAAATAAAATTTTGTTCCCAACGTACAAAAAGTAAAATTGTTAACATCGGGCAAAAATTTAGAAAGTTACAATAGATTTAGTGAAACGTCCGATTTTGAATTATAATAAAAAATTTGTATGGAGTATGAGTATGTGTAAGAAAAATTCCAGTGGGGCAGAATTAGAATTATTTTGGAAATATATCAACCATTTCTATCTCTTTAGTCCGATGAGTATAAAATTTTACATGGAGATGTCGGAGGAGTGTTCTTATTTAATTTAGGTAGATGAGCTGCCCATATTTCTCAGGTTCAGAGGTATGAAGTGCAAAGTAGTGCACTTCGGTTATGTAAAATTTTTCAACGCTTGTCATTTCTCTGTTTCTCACTCGATTCCACAAATTTTTTGTGTCCTTATATACCTTGTAAAGTTCTAAAAAAGTATTTGGTTAAACAAATATCTTGTATATTAAAATTTCTAAATTTTTCAAATCCTTAGTCCAGTATTTTTAAGATATCGTATCCAAATAAGAAGCGATTGTCACAATTATTTCTTTGTTAGTTACATGACAAAATTTCAAAAAAAAATTGTTGATGGAAGTATTCTTTCAGAGTTGGAAAATATACAAAGTTTAATTTGAAAATTGAAAAATTTTGAATGTATGACAATTTTTGGCCAAAAAAAAGCACCATAATTGTTTTCTTTATAAAATTTTTTTCTCAAGGATCAAATAATTGTAATATACATGTCTAAAAGGTGTCTTCACAGACATGAGTTTAGAAAAACAACTTAATCGAATCTATAATTTTTGGTGGGCATGCACCCTTTTGAAATCGACCTATTTTTTAGATTTATTGGAACTTTCATAGGAATTCTAATGATTGTCAGAAACAAATCATAATTTTCACATAAATTCCTAAATAACTGCAAAATTTCATTGAAAAATATCGATAATGAACGATTTTATGGCATTAAGAAAATTTTTAATATGCACAAAACACCACATAGCATCATTTTTCCACTTGTTTTGCCGTAAGTCTTTCATAAAAATTTAAATTATAAAAATCTGAATACAGTGTTGAAAACTACACATAATTTTGGGAACTCTGATATGCGATATGTCGACCTTTTTTTTCAAATAAGTAAAAGTAATGGAATGGAGGCAAAAACTCGTACTGACCTGAGGACCAACGAATGAAAATTAAATATTGATGTGTTCACTAAATATGTTGTAACTTTCTCTCATGTTTGTTCCGATGTAACTAATTTTACGCTTGCTATATTTGGAACAAAATTTTCTTTAAGATGTGGGTCTAAAATAAATTAAAAAAAATTTATTTCGCCTTACTGGAGCGACTTAAAATAGTAAATTTAAGAAAAACGTGGAAAAAATAAAGTTTTTTTCAAATCTAAGGACCTGTAACACATTGAATTTTGAATATGAGCTGAAAGAGGAAAAAATATCTATGCAACAATGCCAAACTTGCTCAATTCAAGTAAACAGTACTCCAGATTTTTGGAAATAGCCTTATAAGCTGCAAAAAACACGTTTTTCGCGAATATCTGGAAAACGGTTCTTAAGAAAAGTAAATGAATGCCATATACGTGTTAAGTAACACCAAATTATCTTAGAAAACATATTAATTTTGAGGTGGTCGCAAAAAGTTGAAAATTTTTGAACTAGTGTTATTGATTTTATAATCTTACATTAAAATTAATTAAAATCAGTTAGCATTACCTGGTTGCTGCTGTTGTTGTGCCAATTGTTGTAAAAACATTTCTTGTTGCTGGGGCGGCATTTGGGTTGCTACTTGTGTTTGATGTGGAAAAGAAAATTGTCGAAACGATAGTATCGCTGGATCCATAGCTGTCCAATCACTACCAGCATAACCTAAAGAACGAATTGAAGCATTATTTATAGGTAAAATAATTGATGTGATTGATTTCAGAGGTAATAGTTATTCACCATTACCCAGTGAAAAAGGATCTTCCACAGAAGTCAATATAATAGTGTGATCCGGAATCGGTGCCACTCCGGATCATTTCTAATGATTTTTTAATGGGATTGTCATATTTTAATTCATATTTAATGTATTTGAAGTGATATTCACAGTGAACTATGTGTCCATTTTCAATTATAGCCACAAAAATGCAAAATTTTAACTGTTTGCTTAAAAAAATGACGGTTCTATTCCTAACACTTCTCTCAATTGGCAATTCAGTTTACATATAAACAGTTGTGAATGTTTACATTTTTTTAAATGAAGTTTTCAAGCTGTGTAGTGATAAAAAATTGCATTAAGGAAAAAATGGTTTAAAAAAGTAAAATTAACTAAAATTTTACACCAAACTGATTACAATACTGGAGGTGTGTACTTAAAAAATGTAAATATATTAATAAATGTTTGCGTGACAAATTTTAATTTTGTCTATATTCTGTCAGAATCACTACATATCCATTATGCAAGGAACACACCTGGGACGAACGACGAATTTTTGGCCGTGAATATTCGTCGCCAAAAATAATATATATTTGTGCATATGAAAATACACACAATAACGACGTCGAACGAAATTCGCCATACGCGGCGAACTCTGAATAGATCTGTTTCTTTTTCTTACACCGGCGAACGACGAACAAATCAGTACCAAGTGACCATGTTTAGTTTTAGTTTTCAAGTGTTTTAGTAAAAAAAGTTACTTTTTTCCTTTAATTATTATTTTATTTTTATTTTATAGTATTTGAAATAAATATAAGTAATAATTAACTATAAAAATTGGTCCTAGTTGTGTTTTTAATAATGTTTAATTTTTCAAGTATGTATTATTTTTTTAATATGGTCACACCATGCACAAACAGTAAAAAGCTTTTCAAGTGTTTTAGTAAAAAAAAGTTACTTTTTTCCTTTAATTATTGTTTTATTTTTATTTTATAGTATTTGAAATATTTATGGATAATAATTAACTATATAAATTGGTGTTAGTTGTGTTTTTAATAATGTTTAATTTTTCAAGTATGTATTATTTTTTTAATGTGGTCATACTTTGCACAAACAGTAAGCAGCTTTATCAATCACCCTTATTGTGAATGTTGACACAATACATTCGTCGCTGTCACATCGATATGACGTCGTTGTCACCTCAATGCTAAATCGGCATTTACTAAAAATATTGTGTTGACATTGACTTGTTATTGATAATGTGAAGGAAATATATATCATCGCTATCATTTTGACGTTTATACAATTTGTTTATTGGCTTAATTAATAAATTTTTTTTATATTTGTACGTAATTATTATTTGAACTGAAAATGTGTATAAGTCGGAAGTTATTATTATTTGGCTTAAGTTCACAATAATTAAATTAATGTAAATTCAAATTATTTTTAAGAATATCTAATCAGACTAGCAGAACGGATAAGTACTACTAAATTCGACAGCCGCTACGCTGTCATCATCAGCGTCCTTTGTTCGCTTATACCACGTTTGATCGTGGACACTAGTATTAATGAAACATCAGATATTTAACCAAATTTTTTGAGGAAATAGAATATGAGTCCTATTCCTTTTATTAATATGGTGAGCCGAACAAATTTCACCTTCTGATTCTATATTCCAATTTTTTCAACTCTTATTTTTATTGGTTTTTGCTTCTACGTAGCTCCGCCTACGATAAATCAAGATATTGTTGTTGTACATGTTTTTAAACAGGTTTTTATATTTGTGTTATTCTAATATTCCACTCTTAAAAATAATTTGAATTTACATTAATTCAATTACTGTGCACTTAAGGCAAATAATAATAACTTCCGACTTATACACATTTTCAGTTCAAATAATAATTACGTACAAATATTAAAATTTGCGACGGCACCCGCAAAAAGTTGAATACATGTGTGGTTTCTGCGGTCTAATTTAAAACTGAAAAATCAGAATGCAAATTATGACACAAATATAAAAACCTGTTTAAAAACATGTACAACAACAATAGCTTGATTTATCGTAGGCGGAGCTTACGTACAAGCAAAAACCGATAAAAATAAGAGTTGGAAAAATTGGAATATAGAATCAGAAGGTGAAATTTGTTTGGCTCATTATATTAATAAAAGGAATAGGACTCATATTCTATTTCCTCAAAAAATTTGGTGAAATATCTGATGTTTCATTAATACTAGTGTCCACGATCAAACGTGGTATAAGCGAACAAAGGACGCTGATGATGACAGCGTAGCGGCTGTCGAATTTAGTAGTACTTATCCGTTCTGCTAGTCTGATTAGATATTCTAATATTCCACTCTTAAAAATAATTTGAATTTACATTAATTCAATTATTGTGAACTTAAGCCAAATAATAACAACTTCAGACTTATTTTTTTAATGTTGTGATGAAGCAAACAAAGAAAGAGTTCTTCTTGTTTTTCGCTTATACCGTTTTCGCTTATACCGGCTTGTTTCCTTTAAACAAAAGGTACTTTTTTTAAAAGCTACTTTTTTTTAAAGGTAATTTTTTTAAAAGGTACTTTTTTTAAAAAGAACTTTTTCTAAAAGAAACTTTTTTTAAAAGGTACTTTTTTTAAAAGGTACTTTTTTTAAAGGTACTTTTTTAAAAGGTACTTTTTTAAAAGGTACTTTCTTAAACGGTACTTTTTTAAAAGTTACTTTTTTAAAAGTTACTTTTTTAAAAGGTATTTTTTTTAAATGTAATTTTTTAATAGGTACTTTTTTAAAAGGTACTTTTTTAAAAGGTACTTTTTTAAAAGGTACTTTTTTAAAAGGTAATTTTTTAAAAAGTACTTTTTTTAAAAGGAACTTTTCTTAAAAGGTACTTTTTTTAAAAGGCAGTTTTTTTAAAAGGTACTTTTTTTAAAAGGTACTTTTTTTAAAAGGTACTTTTCTTAAAAAATACTTTTTTAAAAGGTACTTTTTTAAAAGGTACTTTTTTAAAAAATACTTTTTTAAAAGGTACTTTTTTAAAAGGTACTTTTTTAAAAGGTACTTTTTTAAAAGGTACTTTTTTAAAAGGTACTTTTTTAAAAGGTACTTTTTTAAAAGGTACTTTTTTAAAAGGTAATTTTTTAAAAAGTACTTTTTTTAAAAGGAACTTTTCTTAAAAGGTACTTTTTTTAAAAGGCAGTTGTTATAAAAGGTATTTTTTTAAAAGGTACTTTTTTTAAAAGGTACTTTTTTTAAAAGGTACTCTTTTTAAAAGGTACTTTTTTTAAAAGGTACTTTTTTAAAAAGGTGCTTTTTTTAAAAGGTACTTTTTTTAAAAGGTACTTTTTTTAAAAGGTGCTTTTTTTAAAAGGTACTTTTTTTAAAAGGTACTTTTTTTAAAAGGTACTTTTTTTAAAAGGTACTTTTTTTAAAATGTACTTTTTTAAAAGGTACTTTTTTTAAAGGTACTTTTTTAAAAGGTACTTTATTAAAAGGTACTTTTTTAAAAGGTACTTTTTTAAAAGGTACTTTTTTAAAAGGTACGTTTTTAAAATGTACTTTTTTAATAGGTACTTTTTTAAAAGGTACTTTTTTAAAAGGTATTTTTTTAAAAGGTAATTTTTTAAAAAGTACTTTTTTTAAAAGGAACTTTTCTTAAAAGTTACATTTTTTAAAGGGTACTTTTTTTAAAAGCTACTTTTTTTAAAAGGTACTTTTTTTAAAAGGTACTTTTTTAAAAGGTACTTTTTAAAAGGTACTTTTTTAAAAGGTACTTTTTTTAAAAGGTACTTTTTTAAAAGGTACTTTCTTAAACGGTACTTTTTTAAAAGTTACTTTTTTAAAAGTTACTTTTTTAAAAGGTATTTTTTTAAATGTAATTTTTTAATAGGTACTTTTTTAAAAGGTACTTTTTTAAAAGGTACTTTTTTAAAAGGTACTTTTTTAAAAGGTACTTTTTTAAAAGGTAATTTTTTAAAAAGTACTCTTTTTAAAAGGAACTTTTCTTAAAAGGTACTTTTTTTAAAAGGCAGTTTTTTTAAAAGGTACTTTTTTTAAAAGGTACTTTTTTTAAAAGGTACTTTTTTTAAAAGGTACTTTTCTTAAAAAATACTTTTTTAAAAGGTACTTTTTTAAAAGGTACTTTTTTAAAAAATACTTTTTTAAAAGGTACTTTTTTAAAAGGTACTTTTTTAAAAGGTACTTTTTTAAAAGGTACTTTTTTAAAAGGTAATTTTTTAAAAAGTACTTTTTTTAAAAGGAACTTTTCTTAAAAGGTACTTTTTTTAAAAGGCAGTTGTTATAAAAGGTATTTTTTTAAAAGGTACTTTTTTTAAAAGGTACTTTTTTTAAAAGGTACTTTTTTTAAAAGGTACTCTTTTTAAAAGGTACTTTTTTTAAAAGGTACTTTTTTAAAAAGGTGCTTTTTTTAAAAGGTACTTTTTTTAAAAGGTACTTTTTTTAAAAGGTGCTTTTTTTAAAAGGTACTTTTTTTAAAAGGTACTTTTTTTAAAAGGTACTTTTTTTAAAAGGTACTTTTTTTAAAATGTACTTTTTTAAAAGGTACTTTTTTTAAAGGTACTTTTTTAAAAGGTACTTTATTAAAAGGTACTTTTTTAAAAGGTACTTTTTTAAAAGGTACTTTTTTAAAAGGTACTTTTTTAAAAGGTACGTTTTTAAAATGTACTTTTTTAATAGGTACTTTTTTAAAAGGTACTTTTTTAAAAGGTATTTTTTTAAAAGGTAATTTTTTAAAAAGTACTTTTTTTAAAAGGAACTTTTCTTAAAAGTTACTTTTTTTAAAAGGCAGTTGTTTTAAAAGGTACTTTTTTAAAAGGTACTTTTTTTAAAAGGTACTCTTTTTAAAAGGTACTTTTTTTAAAAGGTACTTTTTTTAAAAGGTACATACTTTTTTTAAAAGGTACTTTTTTTAAAAGGTACTTTTTTTAAAAGGTACTTTTTTAAAAGGTACTTTTTTTAAAAGGCACTTTTTAAGGTACTTTTTTTAAAAGGTACTTTTTTTAAAAAGGTACTTTTTTAAAAAGGTACTTTTTTTAAACAGGTACTTTTTTTAAAAAGGAACTTTTTTTATTGATAATGTGAAGGAAATATATATCATCGCTATCATTTTGACGTTTATACAATTTGTTTATTGGCTTAATTAATAAATTTTTTTTATATTTGTACGTAATTATTATTTGAACTGAAAATGTGTATAAGTCGGAAGTTATTATTATTTGGCTTAAGTTCACAATAATTAAATTAATGTAAATTCAAATTATTTTTAAGAATATCTAATCAGACTAGCAGAACGGATAAGTACTACTAAATTCGACAGCCGCTACGCTGTCATCATCAGCGTCCTTTGTTCGCTTATACCACGTTTGATCGTGGACACTAGTATTAATGAAACATCAGATATTTAACCAAATTTTTTGAGGAAATAGAATATGAGTCCTATTCCTTTTATTAATATGGTGAGCCGAACAAATTTCACCTTCTGATTCTATATTCCAATTTTTTCAACTCTTATTTTTATTGGTTTTTGCTTCTACGTAGCTCCGCCTACGATAAATCAAGATATTGTTGTTGTACATGTTTTTAAACAGGTTTTTATATTTGTGTTATTCTAATATTCCACTCTTAAAAATAATTTGAATTTACATTAATTCAATTACTGTGCACTTAAGGCAAATAATAATAACTTCCGACTTATACACATTTTCAGTTCAAATAATAATTACGTACAAATATTAAAATTTGCGACGGCACCCGCAAAAAGTTGAATACATGTGTGGTTTCTGCGGTCTAATTTAAAACTGAAAAATCAGAATGCAAATTATGACACAAATATAAAAACCTGTTTAAAAACATGTACAACAACAATAGCTTGATTTATCGTAGGCGGAGCTTACGTACAAGCAAAAACCGATAAAAATAAGAGTTGGAAAAATTGGAATATAGAATCAGAAGGTGAAATTTGTTTGGCTCATTATATTAATAAAAGGAATAGGACTCATATTCTATTTCCTCAAAAAATTTGGTGAAATATCTGATGTTTCATTAATACTAGTGTCCACGATCAAACGTGGTATAAGCGAACAAAGGACGCTGATGATGACAGCGTAGCGGCTGTCGAATTTAGTAGTACTTATCCGTTCTGCTAGTCTGATTAGATATTCTAATATTCCACTCTTAAAAATAATTTGAATTTACATTAATTCAATTATTGTGAACTTAAGCCAAATAATAACAACTTCAGACTTATTTTTTTAATGTTGTGATGAAGCAAACAAAGAAAGAGTTCTTCTTGTTTTTCGCTTATACCGTTTTCGCTTATACCGGCTTGTTTCCTTTAAACAAAAGGTACTTTTTTTAAAAGCTACTTTTTTTTAAAGGTAATTTTTTTAAAAGGTACTTTTTTTAAAAAGAACTTTTTCTAAAAGAAACTTTTTTTAAAAGGTACTTTTTTTAAAAGGTACTTTTTTTTAAAGGTACTTTTTTAAAAGGTACTTTTTTAAAAGGTACTTTCTTAAACGGTACTTTTTTAAAAGTTACTTTTTTAAAAGTTACTTTTTTAAAAGGTATATTTTTTAAATGTAATTTTTTAATAGGTACTTTTTTAAAAGGTACTTTTTTAAAAGGTACTTTTTTAAAAGGTACTTTTTTAAAAGGTACTTTTTTAAAAGGTAATTTTTTAAAAAGTACTTTTTTTAAAAGGAACTTTTCTTAAAAGGTACTTTTTTTAAAAGGCAGTTTTTTTAAAAGGTACTTTTTTTAAAAGGTACTTTTTTTAAAAGGTACTTTTCTTAAAAAATACTTTTTTAAAAGGTACTTTTTTAAAAGGTACTTTTTTAAAAAATACTTTTTTAAAAGGTACTTTTTTAAAAGGTACTTTTTTAAAAGGTACTTTTTTAAAAGGTACTTTTTTAAAAGGTACTTTTTTAAAAGGTACTTTTTTAAAAGGTAATTTTTTAAAAAGTACTTTTTTTAAAAGGAACTTTTCTTAAAAGGTACTTTTTTTAAAAGGCAGTTGTTATAAAAGGTATTTTTTTAAAAGGTACTTTTTTTAAAAGGTACTTTTTTTAAAAGGTACTCTTTTTAAAAGGTACTTTTTTTAAAAGGTACTTTTTTAAAAAGGTGCTTTTTTTAAAAGGTACTTTTTTTAAAAGGTACTTTTTTTAAAAGGTGCTTTTTTTAAAAGGTACTTTATTTAAAAGGTACTTTTTTTAAAAGGTACTTTTTTTAAAAGGTACTTTTTTTAAAATGTACTTTTTTAAAAGGTACTTTTTTTAAAGGTACTTTTTTTAAAGGTACTTTTTTAAAAGGTACTTTATTAAAAGGTACTTTTTTAAAAGGTACTTTTTTAAAAGGTACTTTTTTAAAAGGTACTTTTTTAAAAGGTACGTTTTTAAAATGTACTTTTTTAATAGGTACTTTTTTAAAAGGTACTTTTTTAAAAG
Source organism: Panzeria rudis (assembly GCA_956483635.1). NCBI lineage: Eukaryota > Metazoa > Arthropoda > Insecta > Diptera > Tachinidae > Panzeria > Panzeria rudis. Next base: position 48,932 of record CATQFL010000123.1, on the reverse strand, counting down.
GTATTTTTTTAAAAGGTAATTTTTTAAAAAGTACTTTTTTTAAAAGGAACTTTTCTTAAAAGTTACATTTTTTAAAGGGTACTTTTTTTAAAAGCTACTTTTTTTAAAAGGTACTTTTTTTAAAAGGTACTTTTTTAAAAGGTACTTTTTAAAAGGTACTTTTTTAAAAGGTACTTTTTTTAAAAGGTACTTTTTTAAAAGGTACTTTCTTAAACGGTACTTTTTTAAAAGTTACTTTTTTAAAAGTTACTTTTTTAAAAGGTATTTTTTTAAATGTAATTTTTTAATAGGTACTTTTTTAAAAGGTACTTTTTTAAAAGGTACTTTTTTAAAAGGTACTTTTTTAAAAGGTACTTTTTTAAAAGGTAATTTTTTAAAAAGTACTCTTTTTAAAAGGAACTTTTCTTAAAAGGTACTTTTTTTAAAAGGCAGTTTTTTTAAAAGGTACTTTTTTTAAAAGGTACTTTTTTTAAAAGGTACTTTTCTTAAAAAATACTTTTTTAAAAGGTACTTTTTTAAAAGGTACTTTTTTAAAAAATACTTTTTTAAAAGGTACTTTTTTAAAAGGTACTTTTTTAAAAGGTACTTTTTTAAAAGGTACTTTTTTAAAAGGTACTTTTTTAAAAGGTACTTTTTTAAAAGGTACTTTTTTAAAAGGTAATTTTTTAAAAAGTACTTTTTTTAAAAGGAACTTTTCTTAAAAGGTACTTTTTTTAAAAGGCAGTTGTTATAAAAGGTATTTTTTTAAAAGGTACTTTTTTTAAAAGGTACTTTTTTTAAAAGGTACTTTTTTTAAAAGGTACTTTTTTTAAAAGGTACTCTTTTTAAAAGGTACTTTTTTTAAAAGGTACTTTTTTAAAAAGGTGCTTTTTTTAAAAGGTACTTTTTTTAAAAGGTACTTTTTTTAAAAGGTGCTTTTGTTAAAAGGTACTTTTTTTAAAAGGTACTTTTTTTAAAAGGTACTTTTTTTAAAAGGTACTTTTTTTAAAAGGTACTTTTTTTAAAATGTACTTTTTTAAAAGGTACTTTTTTTAAAGGTACTTTTTTAAAAGGTACTTTATTAAAAGGTACTTTTTTAAAAGGTACTTTTTTAAAAGGTACTTTTTTAAAAGGTACTTTTTTTAAAAGGTACTTTTTTTAAAAGGTACTTTTTTTAAAATGTACTTTTTTAAAAGGTACTTTTTTTAAAGGTACTTTTTTAAAAGGTACTTTATTAAAAGGTACTTTTTTAAAAGGTACTTTTTTAAAAGGTACTTTTTTAAAAGGTACTTTTTTAAAAGGTACGTTTTTAAAATGTACTTTTTTAATAGGTACTTTTTTAAAAGGTACTTTTTTAAAAGGTATTTTTTTAAAAGGTAATTTTTTAAAAAGTACTTTTTTTAAAAGGAACTTTTCTTAAAAGTTACTTTTTTTAAAAGGAACTTTTCTTAAAAGTTACTTTTTTTAAAAGGCAGTTGTTTTAAAAGGTACTTTTTTAAAAGGTACTTTTTTTAAAAGGTACTCTTTTTAAAAGGTACTTTTTTTAAAAGGTACTTTTTTAAAAGGTACATACTTTTTTTAAAAGGTACTTTTTTTAAAAGGTACTTTTTTTAAAAGGTACTTTTTTAAAAGGTACTTTTTTTAAAAGGCACTTTTTAAGGTACTTTTTTTAAAAGGTACTTTTTTTAAAAAGGTACTTTTTTAAAAAGGTACTTTTTTTAAACAGGTACTTTTTTTAAAAAGGAACTTTTTTTATTGATAATGTGAAGGAAATATATATCATCGCTATCATTTTGACGTTTATACAATTTGTTTATTGGCTTAATTAATAAATTTTTTTTATATTTGTACGTAATTATTATTTGAACTGAAAATGTGTATAAGTCGGAAGTTATTATTATTTGGCTTAAGTTCACAATAATTAAATTAATGTAAATTCAAATTATTTTTAAGAATATCTAATCAGACTAGCAGAACGGATAAGTACTACTAAATTCGACAGCCGCTACGCTGTCATCATCAGCGTCCTTTGTTCGCTTATACCACGTTTGATCGTGGACACTAGTATTAATGAAACATCAGATATTTAACCAAATTTTTTGAGGAAATAGAATATGAGTCCTATTCCTTTTATTAATATGGTGAGCCGAACAAATTTCACCTTCTGATTCTATATTCCAATTTTTTCAACTCTTATTTTTATTGGTTTTTGCTTCTACGTAGCTCCGCCTACGATAAATCAAGATATTGTTGTTGTACATGTTTTTAAACAGGTTTTTATATTTGTGTTATTCTAATATTCCACTCTTAAAAATAATTTGAATTTACATTAATTCAATTACTGTGCACTTAAGGCAAATAATAATAACTTCCGACTTATACACATTTTCAGTTCAAATAATAATTACGTACAAATATTAAAATTTGCGACGGCACCCGCAAAAAGTTGAATACATGTGTGGTTTCTGCGGTCTAATTTAAAACTGAAAAATCAGAATGCAAATTATGACACAAATATAAAAACCTGTTTAAAAACATGTACAACAACAATAGCTTGATTTATCGTAGGCGGAGCTTACGTACAAGCAAAAACCGATAAAAATAAGAGTTGGAAAAATTGGAATATAGAATCAGAAGGTGAAATTTGTTTGGCTCATTATATTAATAAAAGGAATAGGACTCATATTCTATTTCCTCAAAAAATTTGGTGAAATATCTGATGTTTCATTAATACTAGTGTCCACGATCAAACGTGGTATAAGCGAACAAAGGACGCTGATGATGACAGCGTAGCGGCTGTCGAATTTAGTAGTACTTATCCGTTCTGCTAGTCTGATTAGATATTCTAATATTCCACTCTTAAAAATAATTTGAATTTACATTAATTCAATTATTGTGAACTTAAGCCAAATAATAACAACTTCAGACTTATTTTTTTAATGTTGTGATGAAGCAAACAAAGAAAGAGTTCTTCTTGTTTTTCGCTTATACCGTTTTCGCTTATACCGGCTTGTTTCCTTTAAACAAAAGGTACTTTTTTTAAAAGCTACTTTTTTTTAAAGGTAATTTTTTTAAAAGGTACTTTTTTTAAAAAGAACTTTTTCTAAAAGAAACTTTTTTTAAAAGGTACTTTTTTTAAAAGGTACTTTTTTGAAAGGTACTTTTTTTAAAAGGTACTTTTTTTAAAAGGTACTTTTTTTAAAAGGTACTTTTTTAAAAGGTACTTTTTTTAAAAGGCACTTTTTAAGGTACTTTTTTTAAAAGGTACTTTTTTTAAAAAGGTACTTTTTTAAAAAGGTACTTTTTTTAAACAGGTACTTTTTTTAAAAAGGAACTTTTTTTATTGATAATGTGAAGGAAATATATATCATCGCTATCATTTTGACGTTTATACAATTTGTTTATTGGCTTAATTAATAAATTTTTTTTATATTTGTACGTAATTATTATTTGAACTGAAAATGTGTATAAGTCGGAAGTTATTATTATTTGGCTTAAGTTCACAATAATTAAATTAATGTAAATTCAAATTATTTTTAAGAATATCTAATCAGACTAGCAGAACGGATAAGTACTACTAAATTCGACAGCCGCTACGCTGTCATCATCAGCGTCCTTTGTTCGCTTATACCACGTTTGATCGTGGACACTAGTATTAATGAAACATCAGATATCAGATACTTTTTTTAAAAGGTACTTTTTTAAAAGGTACATTTTTAAAGGGTACTTTTTTAAAAGGTACTTTTTTTAAAAGGTACTTTTTTTAAAAGGTACTTTTTTAAAAGGTACTTTTTAAAAGGTACTTTTTTAAAAGGTACTTTTTTTTTAAGGTACTTTTTTTAAAAGGTACTTTTTTAAAAGGTACTTTCTTAAACGGTACTTTTTTAAAAGTTACTTTTTTAAAAGTTACTTTTTTAAAAGGTATTTTTTTTAAATGTAATTTTTTAATAGGTACTTTTTTAAAAGGTACTTTTTTAAAAGGTACTTTTTTAAAAGGTACTTTTTTAAAAGGTAATTTTTTAAAAAGTACTTTTTTTAAAAGGAACTTTTCTTAAAAGGTACTTTTTTTAAAAGGCAGTTTTTTTAAAAGGTACTTTTTTTAAAAGGTACTTTTTTTAAAAGGTACTTTTCTTAAAAAATACTTTTTTAAAAGGTACTTTTTTAAAAGGTACTTTTTTAAAAGGTACTTTTTTAAAAGGTACTTTTTTAAAAGGTAATTTTTTAAAAAGTACTTTTTTTAAAAGGAACTTTTCTTAAAAGGTACTTTTTTTAAAAGGCAGTTGTTTTAAAAGGTATTTTTTTAAAAGGTACTTTTTTTAAAACGTACTTTTTTTAAAAGGTACTTTTTTTAAAACGTACTTTTTTTAAAAGGTACTTTTTTTAAAAGGTACTCTTTTTAAAAGGTACTTTTTTTAAAAGGTACTTTTTTAAAAAGGTGCTTTTTTTAAAAGGTACTTTTTTTAAAAGGTACTTTTTTAAAAGGTGCTTTTTTTAAAAGGTACTTTTTTTAAAAGGTACTTTTTTTAAAAGGTACTTTTTTTAAAATGTACTTTTTTAAAAGGTACTTTTTTTAAAGGTACTTTTTTAAAAGGTACTTTATTAAAAGGTACTTTTTTAAAAGGTACTTTTTTAAAAGGTACTTTTTTAAACGGTACGTTTTTAAAATGTACTTTTTTAAAAGGTACTTTTTTAAAAGGTATTTTTTTAAAAGGTAATTTTTTAAAAAGTACTTTTTTTAAAAGGAACTTTTCTTAAAAGTTACTTTTTTTAAAAGGCAGTTGTTTTAAAAGGTACTTTTTTAAAAGGTACTTTTTTAAAAGGTACTTTTTTTAAAAGGTACTCTTTTTAAAAGGTACTTTTTTTAAAAGGTACTTTTTTTAAAAGGTACATACTTTTTTTAAAAGGTACTTTTTTTAAAAGGTACTTTTTTTAAAAGGTACTTTTTTTAAAAGGTACTTTTTTTAAAAGGTACTTTTTTTAAAAGGTACTTTTTTTAAAAGGTACTTTTTTTAAAAGGTACTTTTTTTAAAAGGTACTTTTTTTAAAAGGTACTTTTTTTAAAAGGTACTTTTTTTAAAAGGTACTTTTTTTAAAAGGTACTTTTTTTAAAAGGTACTTTTTTTAAAAGGTACTTTTTTTAAAAGGTACTTTTTTTAAAAGGTACTTTTTTTAAAAGGTACTTTTTTTAAAAGGTACTTTTTTTAAAAGGTACTTTTTTTAAAAGGTACTTTTTTTAAAAGGTACTTTTTTTAAAAGGTACTTTTTTTAAAAGGTACTTTTTTTAAAAGGTACTTTTTTTAAAAGGTACTTTTTTTAAAAGGTACTTTTTTTAAAAGGTACTTTTGTTAAAAGGTACTTTTTTTAAAAGGTACTTTTTTTAAAAGGTACTTTTTTTAAAAGGTACTTTTTTTAAAAGGTACTTTTTTTAAAATGTACTTTTTTAAAAGGTACTTTTTTTAAAGGTACTTTTTTAAAAGGTACTTTATTAAAAGGTACTTTTTTAAAAGGTACTTTTTTAAAAGGTACTTTTTTAAAAGGTACTTTTTTTAAAAGGTACTTTTTTTAAAAGGTACTTTTTTTAAAATGTACTTTTTTAAAAGGTACTTTTTTTAAAGGTACTTTTTTAAAAGGTACTTTATTAAAAGGTACTTTTTTAAAAGGTACTTTTTTAAAAGGTACTTTTTTAAAAGGTACTTTTTTAAAAGGTACGTTTTTAAAATGTACTTTTTTAATAGGTACTTTTTTAAAAGGTACTTTTTTAAAAGGTATTTTTTTAAAAGGTAATTTTTTAAAAAGTACTTTTTTTAAAAGGAACTTTTCTTAAAAGTTACTTTTTTTAAAAGGAACTTTTCTTAAAAGTTACTTTTTTTAAAAGGCAGTTGTTTTAAAAGGTACTTTTTTAAAAGGTACTTTTTTTAAAAGGTACTCTTTTTAAAAGGTACTTTTTTTAAAAGGTACTTTTTTAAAAGGTACATACTTTTTTTAAAAGGTACTTTTTTTAAAAGGTACTTTTTTTAAAAGGTACTTTTTTAAAAGGTACTTTTTTTAAAAGGCACTTTTTAAGGTACTTTTTTTAAAAGGTACTTTTTTTAAAAAGGTACTTTTTTAAAAAGGTACTTTTTTTAAACAGGTACTTTTTTTAAAAAGGAACTTTTTTTATTGATAATGTGAAGGAAATATATATCATCGCTATCATTTTGACGTTTATACAATTTGTTTATTGGCTTAATTAATAAATTTTTTTTATATTTGTACGTAATTATTATTTGAACTGAAAATGTGTATAAGTCGGAAGTTATTATTATTTGGCTTAAGTTCACAATAATTAAATTAATGTAAATTCAAATTATTTTTAAGAATATCTAATCAGACTAGCAGAACGGATAAGTACTACTAAATTCGACAGCCGCTACGCTGTCATCATCAGCGTCCTTTGTTCGCTTATACCACGTTTGATCGTGGACACTAGTATTAATGAAACATCAGATATTTAACCAAATTTTTTGAGGAAATAGAATATGAGTCCTATTCCTTTTATTAATATGGTGAGCCGAACAAATTTCACCTTCTGATTCTATATTCCAATTTTTTCAACTCTTATTTTTATTGGTTTTTGCTTCTACGTAGCTCCGCCTACGATAAATCAAGATATTGTTGTTGTACATGTTTTTAAACAGGTTTTTATATTTGTGTTATTCTAATATTCCACTCTTAAAAATAATTTGAATTTACATTAATTCAATTACTGTGCACTTAAGGCAAATAATAATAACTTCCGACTTATACACATTTTCAGTTCAAATAATAATTACGTACAAATATTAAAATTTGCGACGGCACCCGCAAAAAGTTGAATACATGTGTGGTTTCTGCGGTCTAATTTAAAACTGAAAAATCAGAATGCAAATTATGACACAAATATAAAAACCTGTTTAAAAACATGTACAACAACAATAGCTTGATTTATCGTAGGCGGAGCTTACGTACAAGCAAAAACCGATAAAAATAAGAGTTGGAAAAATTGGAATATAGAATCAGAAGGTGAAATTTGTTTGGCTCATTATATTAATAAAAGGAATAGGACTCATATTCTATTTCCTCAAAAAATTTGGTGAAATATCTGATGTTTCATTAATACTAGTGTCCACGATCAAACGTGGTATAAGCGAACAAAGGACGCTGATGATGACAGCGTAGCGGCTGTCGAATTTAGTAGTACTTATCCGTTCTGCTAGTCTGATTAGATATTCTAATATTCCACTCTTAAAAATAATTTGAATTTACATTAATTCAATTATTGTGAACTTAAGCCAAATAATAACAACTTCAGACTTATTTTTTTAATGTTGTGATGAAGCAAACAAAGAAAGAGTTCTTCTTGTTTTTCGCTTATACCGTTTTCGCTTATACCGGCTTGTTTCCTTTAAACAAAAGGTACTTTTTTTAAAAGCTACTTTTTTTTAAAGGTAATTTTTTTAAAAGGTACTTTTTTTAAAAAGAACTTTTTCTAAAAGAAACTTTTTTTAAAAGGTACTTTTTTTAAAAGGTACTTTTTTGAAAGGTACTTTTTTTAAAAGGTACTTTTTTTAAAAGGTACTTTTTTTAAAAGGTACTTTTTTAAAAGGTACTTTTTTTAAAAGGCACTTTTTAAGGTACTTTTTTTAAAAGGTACTTTTTTTAAAAAGGTACTTTTTTAAAAAGGTACTTTTTTTAAACAGGTACTTTTTTTAAAAAGGAACTTTTTTTATTGATAATGTGAAGGAAATATATATCATCGCTATCATTTTGACGTTTATACAATTTGTTTATTGGCTTAATTAATAAATTTTTTTTATATTTGTACGTAATTATTATTTGAACTGAAAATGTGTATAAGTCGGAAGTTATTATTATTTGGCTTAAGTTCACAATAATTAAATTAATGTAAATTCAAATTATTTTTAAGAATATCTAATCAGACTAGCAGAACGGATAAGTACTACTAAATTCGACAGCCGCTACGCTGTCATCATCAGCGTCCTTTGTTCGCTTATACCACGTTTGATCGTGGACACTAGTATTAATGAAACATCAGATATTTAACCAAATTTTTTGAGGAAATAGAATATGAGTCCTATTCCTTTTATTAATATGGTGAGCCGAACAAATTTCACCTTCTGATTCTATATTCCAATTTTTTCAACTCTTATTTTTATTGGTTTTTGCTTCTACGTAGCTCCGCCTACGATAAATCAAGATATTGTTGTTGTACATGTTTTTAAACAGGTTTTTATATTTGTGTTATTCTAATATTCCACTCTTAAAAATAATTTGAATTTACATTAATTCAATTACTGTGCACTTAAGGCAAATAATAATAACTTCCGACTTATACACATTTTCAGTTCAAATAATAATTACGTACAAATATTAAAATTTGCGACGGCACCCGCAAAAAGTTGAATACATGTGTGGTTTCTGCGGTCTAATTTAAAACTGAAAAATCAGAATGCAAATTATGACACAAATATAAAAACCTGTTTAAAAACATGTACAACAACAATAGCTTGATTTATCGTAGGCGGAGCTTACGTACAAGCAAAAACCGATAAAAATAAGAGTTGGAAAAATTGGAATATAGAATCAGAAGGTGAAATTTGTTTGGCTCATTATATTAATAAAAGGAATAGGACTCATATTCTATTTCCTCAAAAAATTTGGTGAAATATCTGATGTTTCATTAATACTAGTGTCCACGATCAAACGTGGTATAAGCGAACAAAGGACGCTGATGATGACAGCGTAGCGGCTGTCGAATTTAGTAGTACTTATCCGTTCTGCTAGTCTGATTAGATATTCTAATATTCCACTCTTAAAAATAATTTGAATTTACATTAATTCAATTATTGTGAACTTAAGCCAAATAATAACAACTTCAGACTTATTTTTTTAATGTTGTGATGAAGCAAACAAAGAAAGAGTTCTTCTTGTTTTTCGCTTATACCGTTTTCGCTTATACCGGCTTGTTTCCTTTAAACAAAAGGTACTTTTTTTAAAAGCTACTTTTTTTTAAAGGTAATTTTTTTAAAAGGTACTTTTTTTAAAAAGAACTTTTTCTAAAAGAAACTTTTTTTAAAAGGTACTTTTTTTAAAAGGTACTTTTTTGAAAGGTACTTTTTTTAAAAGGTACTTTTTTTAAAAGGTACTTTTTTTAAAAGGTACTTTTTTAAAAGGTACTTTTTTTAAAAGGCACTTTTTAAGGTACTTTTTTTAAAAGGTACTTTTTTTAAAAAGGTACTTTTTTAAAAAGGTACTTTTTTTAAACAGGTACTTTTTTTAAAAAGGAACTTTTTTTATTGATAATGTGAAGGAAATATATATCATCGCTATCATTTTGACGTTTATACAATTTGTTTATTGGCTTAATTAATAAATTTTTTTTATATTTGTACGTAATTATTATTTGAACTGAAAATGTGTATAAGTCGGAAGTTATTATTATTTGGCTTAAGTTCACAATAATTAAATTAATGTAAATTCAAATTATTTTTAAGAATATCTAATCAGACTAGCAGAACGGATAAGTACTACTAAATTCGACAGCCGCTACGCTGTCATCATCAGCGTCCTTTGTTCGCTTATACCACGTTTGATCGTGGACACTAGTATTAATGAAACATCAGATATCAGATACTTTTTTTAAAAGGTACTTTTTTAAAAGGTACATTTTTAAAGGGTACTTTTTTAAAAGGTACTTTTTTTAAAAGGTACTTTTTTTAAAAGGTACTTTTTTAAAAGGTACTTTTTAAAAGGTACTTTTTTAAAAGGTACTTTTTTTTTAAGGTACTTTTTTTAAAAGGTACTTTTTTAAAAGGTACTTTCTTAAACGGTACTTTTTTAAAAGTTACTTTTTTAAAAGTTACTTTTTTAAAAGGTATTTTTTTTAAATGTAATTTTTTAATAGGTACTTTTTTAAAAGGTACTTTTTTAAAAGGTACTTTTTTAAAAGGTAATTTTTTAAAAAGTACTTTTTTTAAAAGGAACTTTTCTTAAAAGGTACTTTTTTTAAAAGGCAGTTTTTTTAAAAGGTACTTTTTTTAAAAGGTACTTTTTTTAAAAGGTACTTTTCTTAAAAAATACTTTTTTAAAAGGTACTTTTTTAAAAGGTACTTTTTTAAAAGGTACTTTTTTAAAAGGTACTTTTTTAAAAGGTAATTTTTTAAAAAGTACTTTTTTTAAAAGGAACTTTTCTTAAAAGGTACTTTTTTTAAAAGGCAGTTGTTTTAAAAGGTATTTTTTTAAAAGGTACTTTTTTTAAAACGTACTTTTTTTAAAAGGTACTTTTTTTAAAACGTACTTTTTTTAAAAGGTACTTTTTTTAAAAGGTACTCTTTTTAAAAGGTACTTTTTTTAAAAGGTACTTTTTTAAAAAGGTGCTTTTTTTAAAAGGTACTTTTTTTAAAAGGTACTTTTTTAAAAGGTGCTTTTTTTAAAAGGTACTTTTTTTAAAAGGTACTTTTTTTAAAAGGTACTTTTTTTAAAATGTACTTTTTTAAAAGGTACTTTTTTTAAAGGTACTTTTTTAAAAGGTACTTTATTAAAAGGTACTTTTTTAAAAGGTACTTTTTTAAAAGGTACTTTTTTAAACGGTACGTTTTTAAAATGTACTTTTTTAAAAGGTACTTTTTTAAAAGGTATTTTTTTAAAAGGTAATTTTTTAAAAAGTACTTTTTTTAAAAGGAACTTTTCTTAAAAGTTACTTTTTTTAAAAGGCAGTTGTTTTAAAAGGTACTTTTTTAAAAGGTACTTTTTTAAAAGGTACTTTTTTTAAAAGGTACTCTTTTTAAAAGGTACTTTTTTTAAAAGGTACTTTTTTTAAAAGGTACATACTTTTTTTAAAAGGTACTTTTTTTAAAAGGTACTTTTTTTAAAAGGTACTTTTTTTAAAAGGTACTTTTTTTAAAAGGTACTTTTTTTAAAAGGTACTTTTTTTAAAAGGTACTTTTTTTAAAAGGTACTTTTTTTAAAAGGTACTTTTTTTAAAAGGTACTTTTTTTAAAAGGTACTTTTTTTAAAAGGTACTTTTTTTAAAAGGTACTTTTTTTAAAAGGTACTTTTTTTAAAAGGTACTTTTTTTAAAAGGTACTTTTTTTAAAAGGTACTTTTTTTAAAAGGTACTTTTTTTAAAAGGTACTTTTTTTAAAAGGTACTTTTTTTAAAAGGTACTTTTTTTAAAAGGTACTTTTTTTAAAAGGTACTTTTTTTAAAAGGTACTTTTTTTAAAAGGTACTTTTTTTAAAAGGTATATATATATATATATATATATATATATATATATATATATATATATATATATATATATATATATATATATATATATATATATATATATATATATATATATATATATATATATATATATATATATATATATATATATATATATATATATATATATATATATATATATATATATATATATATATATATATATATATATATATATATATATATATATATATATATATATATATATATATATATATATATATATATATATATATATATATATATATATATATATATATATATATATATATATATATATATATATATATATATATATATATATATATATATATATATATATATATATATATATATATATATATATATATATATATATATATATATATATATATATATATATATATATATATATATATATATATATATATATATATATATATATATATATATATATATATATATATATATATATATATATATATATATATATATATATATATATATATATATATATATATATATATATATATATATATATATATATATATATATATATATATATATATATATATATATATATATATATATATATATATATATATTAAAAAAAGTACCCTTAAAAAAAGTACCCTTTAAAAAAGTACCCTTTAAAAAGTACCTTTTAAAAAAAGTACTTTTTAAAAAAAGTACCTTTCAAAAAAAGTACCTTTTAAAAAAAGTACCTTTTAACAAAAGTACCTTTTAAAAAAAGTTCCTTTAAAAAAAGTTCCTTTAAAAAAAGTACCTTTTAAAAAAAGTACCCTTGAAAAAAGTACCTTTTAAAAAAATACCTTTTAAAAAAAGCACCTTTTAAAAAAATTACCTTAAAAAAAATACCTCTTAAAAAAAGTACCTTCTTAAAAAAAAGTACTTTTTTAAAAAAAAGTACCTTTTTTAAAAAGTTCCTTTTTAAAAAAAGTTCCTTTTTAAAAAAAGTACCTGTTTAAAAAAAGTACCTTTTTAAAAAAGTACCTTTTTAAAAAAAGTACCTTTTAAAAAAAGTACCTTAAAAAAGTGCCTTTTAAAAAAAGTACCTTTTAAAAAAAGTACCTTTTAAAAAAAGTACCTTTTAAAAAAAGTACCTTTTAAAAAAAGTACCTTTTAAAAAAAGTACCTTTTAAAAAAAGTACCTTTTAAAAAAAGTACCTTTTAAAAAAAGTACCTTTTAAAAAAAGTACCTTTTAAAAAAAGTACCTTTTAAAAAAAGTACCTTTTAAAAAAAGTACCTTTTAAAAATATATATATATATATATATATATATATTAAAAAAAGTACCCTTAAAAAAAGTACCCTTTAAAAAAGTACCTTTTAAAAAAAGTACTTTTTAAAAAAAGTACCTTTCAAAAAAAGTACCTTTTAAAAAAAGTACCTTTTAACAAAAGTACCTTTTAAAAAAAGTTCCTTTAAAAAAAGTTCCTTTAAAAAAAGTTCCTTTAAAAAAAGTACCTTTTAAAAAAAGTACCCTTGAAAAAAAGTACCTTTTAAAAAAATACCTTTTAAAAAAAGCACCTGTTAAAAAAATTACCTTAAAAAAAATACCTCTTAAAAAAAGTACCTTCTTAAAAAAAAGTACCTTTTTAAAAAAAAGTACCTTTTTAAAAAAAAGTACCTTTTTTAAAAAGTTCCTTTTTAAAAAAAGTACCTGTTTAAAAAAAGTACCTTTTTAAAAAAGTACCTTTTTAAAAAAAGTACCTTTTAAAAAAAGTACCTTAAAAAAGTGCCTTTTAAAAAAAGTACCTTTTAAAAAAAGTACCTTTTAAAAAAAGTACCTTTTAAAAAAAGTACCTTTTAAAAAAAGTACCTTTTAAAAAAAGTACCTTTTAAAAAAAGTACCTTTTGAAAAAAGTACCTTTTAAAAAAAGTACCTTTTAAAAAAAGTATGTACCTTTTAAAAAAAGTACCTTTTAAAAAAAGTACCTTTTAAAAAGAGTACCTTTTAAAAAAAGTACCTTTTAAAAAAGTACCTTTTAAAACAACTGCCTTTTAAAAAAAGTAACTTTTAAGAAAAGTTCCTTTTAAAAAAGTACTTTTTAAAAAATTACCTTTTAAAAAAATACCTTTTAAAAAAGTACCTTTTAAAAAAGTACCTATTAAAAAAATACATTTTAAAAACGTACCTTTTAAAAAAGTACCTTTTAAAAAAGTGCCTTTTAAAAAAGTACCTTTTAAAAAAGTACCTTTTAAAAAAGTACCTTTTAAAAAAGTACCTTTTAAAAAAGTACCTTTTAATAAAGTACCTTTTAAAAAAGTACCTTTAAAAAAAGTACCTTTTAAAAAAGTACATTTTAAAAAAAGTACCTTTTAAAAAAAGTACCTTTTAAAAAAAGTACCTTTTAAAAAAAGTACCTTTTAAAAAAAGTACCTTTTAAAAAAAGTACCTTTTAAAAAAAGTACCTTTTAAAAAAAGCACCTTTTAAAAAAAGTACCTTTTAAAAAAAGTACCTTTTAAAAAAAGTACCTTTTAAAAAAAGCACCTTTTTAAAAAAGTACCTTTTAAAAAAAGTACCTTTTAAAAAGAGTACCTTTTAAAAAAAGTACCTTTTAAAAAAAGTACCTTTTAAAAAAAGTACCTTTTAAAAAAGTACCTTTTAAAACAACTGCCTTTTAAAAAAAGTACCTTTTAAGAAAAGTTCCTTTTAAAAAAAGTACTTTTTAAAAAATTACCTTTTAAAAAAGTACCTTTTAAAAAAGTACCTTTTAAAAAAGTACCTTTTAAAAAAGTACCTTTTAAAAAAGTACCTTTTAAAAAAGTATTTTTTAAAAAAGTACCTTTTAAAAAAGTACCTTTTAAAAAAGTACCTTTTAAAAAAGTATTTTTTAAGAAAAGTACCTTTTAAAAAAAGTACCTTTTAAAAAATGTACCTTTTAAAAAAACTGCCTTTTAAAAAAAAGTACCTTTTAAGAAAAGTTTCTTTTAAAAAAAGTACTTTTTAAAAAATTACCTTTTAAAAAAGTACCTTTTAAAAAAGTACCTTTTAAAAAAGTACCTTTTAAAAAAGTACCTATTAAAAAATTACATTTAAAAAAAATACCTTTTAAAAAAGTAACTTTTAAAAAAGTACCGTTTAAGAAAGTACCTTTTAAAAAAGTACCTTTTAAAAAAGTACCTTTTAAAAAAAGTACCTTTTTAAAAAAGTACCTTTTAAAAAAAGTTTCTTTTAGAAAAAGTTCTTTTTAAAAAAAGTACCTTTTAAAAAAATTACCTTTAAAAAAAAGTAGCTTTTAAAAAAAGTACCTTTTGTTTAAAGGAAACAAGCCGGTATAAGCGAAAACGGTATAAGCGAAAAACAAGAAGAAGTCTTTCTTTGTTTGCTTCATCACAACATTAAAAAAATAAGTCGGAAGTTGTTATTATTTGGCTTAAGTTCACAATAATTGAATTAATGTAAATTCAAATTATTTTTAAGAGTGGAATATTAGAATATCTAATCAGACTAGCAGAACGGATAAGTACTACTAAATTCGACAGCCGCTACGCTGTCATCATCACCGTCCTTTGTTCGCTTATACCACGTTTGATCGTGGACACTAGTATTAATGAAACATCAGATATTTAACCAAATTTTTTGAGGAAATAGAATATGAGTCCTATTCCTTTTATTAATATAATGAGCCAAACAAATTTCACCTTCTGATTCTATATTCCAATTTTTCCAACTCTTATTTTTATCGGTTTTATATATATATATATATATATATATATATATATATATATATATATATATATATATATATATATATATATATATATATATATATATATATATATATATATATATATATATATATATATATATATATATATATATATATATATATATATATATATATATATATATATATATATATATATATATATATATATATATATATATATATATATATATATATATATATATATATATATATATATATATATATATATATATATATATATATATATATATATATATATATATATATATATATATATATATATATATATATATATATATATATATATATATATATATATATATATATATATATATATATATATATATATATATATATATATATATATATATATATATATATATATATATATATATATATATATATATATATATATATATATATATATATATATATATATATATATATATATATATATATATATATATATATATATATATATATATATATA
This sequence comes from Panzeria rudis, assembly GCA_956483635.1. NCBI lineage: Eukaryota > Metazoa > Arthropoda > Insecta > Diptera > Tachinidae > Panzeria > Panzeria rudis. The sequence continues at coordinate 33,439 of CATQFL010000123.1, read as the reverse complement.
TATATATATATATATATATATATATATATATATATATATATATATATATATATATATATATATATATATATATATATATATATATATATATATATATATATATATATATATATATATATATATATATATATATATATATATATTTGGTTCATCATAGTGCATTGTTGGTTACTAACGAAGTGTTCATTTATTCCATTAACACCCACATCCGAATTTACATTTAGTCTTCTGTAACATCAGCATTTCGCAAATTATTCCACATCTGTTCAGTATCACACAATCTAAACATATTACGATTATACGTTCTTTTGAATTTTCTAATTTTACATTTAGTTTGATTTCGAAGCCTACTATAGGTATCCCTAGTTCTATCATTTCTATCATCATAGCTCTCAATACAAGATTTTTTAATGATATATAATAACTTATCTCCCTAGTAACTCTAGGTTTAGTATGAACTAACGGACGCAGCACTCTTTTTACTGGAATATAATTCAAGAGGTCATTGAAAAGATTTATCAGATTTTTTGCAGATTTAAGAAATATAGATATATATAAAAAATAAAACACGGATATATGTTTTCACAAATAACTTCCCGTTAACACTGTTTATTTTTAACTTTACTTTGACAAATACACGTACAGCTAAATGCTTGGCGATATTTACTCGTCTAAGCTCAAAAATACACATAATAACGTTCGCCCGGCAGCCTTCATTATATAGTAAACTATGAAACTTTCTGCTAACTTCCCCAACTTTCTGGAATATAGTTGTCTCGTTTTATCTTCAACTGTACTGCAATGCAGGTCTCTTCTCATCTTTAAGTATACGGCATGACCATTTGGTCTCGCTATGGCGTAATGAACGTGCGTGTGTAGTATGCATGAGATTTTTCTTATGCATGTTTATCATTGCATAAACACATACACTAATGTTTTCAAGATTATTTTGCTACTTAAACAATTTACGCTGTTATCAAGTTTACATATCCCACAACTGAAGTTGTTAGTTGTCGCTATACGTTGTCTTTTATTTGCAGTCTACACCTAACTTAACTTAACATTAACTTCAAGTTAATGTTAAGTGTAGACCGCTCAAGTTAATGCTCTTTTCAGGTTATAACATAGTTGTTAGTGCAATTGTTTTAACAACGCAATCATAACTTCAAGTTACAACAGCATTTCAAGTTAGGTGGAGACGTAGAGTTAACATTCTCGAATTATCTTGGATGTTCTCGGCACTGTTTCCAGAAAGTCCCATTTCCGCTATTTTGAATCCTAACGGCTATTAAAAAGTGCTGCTAATGCTTTTATTTGGACATTACATTGGCAGTGTTGTATTTAGTTTTCTAAAATACAGATTATCATCAGAGCTGTAATTTTAGGCCGTTATATTTGAATCTGCATTTTTCATGTCGTAACACTGCTGTCCACTTAGGATTGTTCGTCCTGAATAGGCACACAATCACCTTTTCCATTGTTCGCCAGTCGTTCGAGGTGTGCCATTTTTATTTTGGACCTTTGTAGTACTTCTGTATCCTGTAGACGACGTCAGCCAACCTTTTAATCACCTTATACGGTCCATCCCAGTGAGTCTATAGTTTTGGAAACATTTAAGCCTCGTTGAATCCAGCCTTCATCTTGTCATTGACCATTTTAATTCGACTGTGTACAAATTCATGTAGATCATTTAAATTTTCGTGCTCTTAAAAGAAGAGCTAGTGTCTTCTTCACTTGATTTTGATTTTTCAAGGCAAAGACGCTGGCGTACCTTTTAGCAGCTGTTTAGCTTTATTCCTATCAGGAGCTGCTAACTCAGCTACCCATTTCCAGATGTGTTCTTTCAAATTGTCCACGCTCCTTTGCCGACATATTGGCAGGTTCTGGCTTTTTCTCGCAGTTTATTATCGCCTCTGATGACTTTTTCGTGACCTGATAAATTAAGTACTCTTATAAGGACCTTTCCTCCTTTGCAAGTTTTTACGAGGGTTTGTACTGTTAATAGCTCGTTCTAAATTTCTGCTGGTTCTATTACCCACAACCGATTGGTCTCACAATCTCTCTATATGCCCCCATATTACTTATTCAGACTGTGGTGGTAACGTCTGGTTTTCAATAGCAACTAGTCTCCTTACGTGCGTCTGATTGTCACATCCAACATCAAGTGGCCTATATCGGAATTCCCGTTGATGATTTTTCTTGCCCTGTGTAATGTGCTATATCCGGAGGTCTGATAAAACTTAGACATTATAATATATCTATTATACTTTTTTTTACTGATGAGAAAATATTTATGGCATGTTATAGGCATAATTATTTTGTACCCCTTGATTACCCTTGTCCTCTGCAAAATGACGTATATGTTATATCACTTGTCTGCCCTTACTAACTACGATTAGCAGGTGTAAACCTTATTGAACAGCCCTGTTGCTATGGTGAAAATAAAATGCCTTTTGCATCTGTTTTCATGTCATTCTGACAATAAAGTTCGAAAATAGCATCGCGTGATTTTCAAGAACTTAAATTCCAGGTAGAAGGAAATACCCCTTTCTTTTTCCGCTTAACCTCTAATGCAACAAGTATTGAATTTATTTCTTAATAACCAACCACGGATAATCTTACCTGATCCTGCAAGTCAAATATGTATGTTTTTTAAGAAGATTCTTACTGTTTGGTATCAAAATATTGTAGACTTGATAAGCACAGCTGGTATTTTTTTATGATCGCAACGAAACCTGCAAAACAACATACCGTGTGTAATCCGTACGAATTTGATCAATCAATGAAATACATTTATGTTCCAAAGGTGGACTTGGAAAAGGTACGAAAAAAGACAGTAGTATTGGGGTTCTTTTTCATACTTTCATATTTAAGGTAAGGTGTCTTATTCATTTTGTCTCCTAGTTCATGAAAAGAAACAACAAAATTGCTTTCTTTATTACTTAAGAGCGCAACTTCCACTAAAATATACGTACGGCCTGGAAATTGGAAGGAATGCAGCGAATAATAATATTTCTAAAATTGGGAGACTAAGCATTTCAGTCAAGTAGTGAAGGAGACTTATTTAAGTTAAGGCAGACTTATTTAAGTTAAAATTAGTTAATAAATAATTCTCATAAGTCAATAGTAGATGTTGTCAGTAATTATGTTTTAGTGATCAATTATAAAAAACCAAAAGAAAAAAGCATGGCATAAATTTGCTTATAGATAAGTCTGATTGGTAATATAGTTTCTCTCAATTCAAAATCAAATTTAAATTATGAGCGTGAACGTGGTCTTAAAAATTATAAATAACGAAGAAAAAGAAAGTTAATTTATTGAGATTTACGCAAAACAAAAAACAATATATACAAAATTTAACTGGCCATAAAAAAACATCATTGCAAACGCAACGAATCATAAACCAAAAACGAGCAAAAATAACTAAAAAAAGTTTTTGAAATAACATATCAAACGGAATCAATTCAAGAGAAACTCACTACTAGAGAATATATCAACAAGTATCCTATTCGCTATTACAAATGCAACGCTGGAAGGCCTTTGAACGAGCTGTGGAACTGTAAGTGTTTTTTATATTTTATGTTTGATTTATCATATGTTATTTCGGCAATATTTTCGTAAACAATAGTTGGCAGTGGAACAAATACAAGAAAGTAATAACTCAACAAATTAACAGGAATTGTAGCTAGTAAATTTTCTTTCTCGTCCACTCTCACATGTACATACTCTCGCAGTTTTTTTTTTTGTTATTGCTCTTTTGTTTTTTTTTGCATTGTCAACTGTTGAAGATCTCAAAATCAATACATATTTATCATTTCTTCTTTTCTTCGCTTGTCAGGAACTCAATTGTTATATATTATAAAATTTTGCTAAATAAAAATATAAAAAGAAAGAATCGATAACAAACACGCTGTTCGTTCGGCGTCAGAAACAAATAAATTTCCACGTAATTTTTTATTTTTGAACTGAATAGGTATAAGTCTGAAAATTTTTATTATTTTGGCATCCTCGTTCAATATTTTCGAATTAATGTAAATTCAAATTATTTTTATTAAGAGTTGAGTGTTGGAATATTCAAATCAGATTAGCAGAACGGATCAGTACTATTGATTTCGACAGGCCGCTACACCGTCTCATCAGCGTTCTTGTTCAATTTTACCACCTATGAAGTTGGATGCTTTTTTACAAGGAAACATCAGCTATTTAACTAATTTTTGCCAGCAAATAGAGTACTAGAATTCATTTAAATTCGTGCCATGCATTCTTTTATTGTGACTCAATTTTAGTCTTTGCCGAAATTTCCCTATCTGATTAATAATCCAGCACTCACAAACTAGTTTTTTGTTGTCTCGCTCTGATGGGCTCTGATATTGGCTTAATGCTAGCTCGTTTCAGTTTAACGGGGACTCTTGTGTTGTGTGCTGTTTCACCCGTTTACTGTTTCTTGGTGGCGAAACAGGTAATGTCATACTTTGCCGCAGTTATAGCACTTAGCTTTTACTTTACCTTCCTTCTCCGCCAATGCTTGTCTCACTGCCTCCTTAATGCTAGAGACTACATCGCTCTCATTTTCGGTATTGACTTCCATGTTCCGCACCTTGCACACCTTTGGCTTCAATATCACCCTAACAGTCTCCTGAGCAAGTGCAAATGAAACCATTTCCGCGAAGGTAGCCTTTTGTGTGGCAGACACTGCAAGCTTGACGTCGGGATCACCGATGCCATTGACAAACGCCTCTATTTTGATATTATCCAGAAATGGATGGTTGTCGCCTGAATACGTAAGCTGCACTAACCGCACAATTTCCATTGCGAAACTCTGTAGAGACTCATTGGGTTTCTGTGCTCTACATTTCAACTTCACGCTTGTGTTCACAACCATATTTCCGCTGCAGAACCGCCATTATGTCATCAAAATTGTTTTTGCAGCTCACTGGCACGGTTTCGGGTACTTCTGCTGCGGCACCTTTTAAGACCAACATTAACTTGTTTCGAACTCAAGCTTGAAGATATTCAACGGTGTGCTGCTATCGAAACAAGGCATCTTTATTCTGCAGGAAACCTCAGGCACAACGCACACTGGTCCCCCATTGACACTGAAGATTAACGATTTTTGTTTCCGAGCTATGAAATTTCTCGTCCACGTCCTTTATATGTTGTTCGACGCCACCCAACTTCTAGATTATTGACTTTATTCTCCAGTTCAGAGAGTTTTTCATCGAATCTGTTTACTTGTACTTCAATGACATCTACTTTTCTGTTTATGACCTCAGCAATTTCCACTAGTTTCTTATTTGTGGCCTTAGATCTTTCCTGAACTTCAGTCTTAACTTCAGCTAGCAGTCGGTCATTATTAGGTCTAGATGTTTCTTGATTATCAGCCTTAACTTCAGCAAGCAGTCGCTCGCTTTTAGCTCTAGATGTTTCTAAATGTTTTTCCATTTTCTCCATCAAAGCGGCGAGTATTAAATTTATATCAGAGCTGCTTATCGTAGCACGAGTATATACCTCCATTTCTTCTTTATCTTAAAACTTGTATGTCCCGATATCAATGCCACGCTACTTCAACTCATCTATCAGCCTCTTCTGAAGTTCCACTTTATTGCCTGTTGTTGGCAACTCCAGCTGACTCACCTCCTTTTTTAGCTGCTTCACTTTTAGCTCTTCGAGCTGCATGACTTCTGTTTTTTTAAATGTCCTTTTGTAATTTTTATTAATTAATAATGTCGCTACGGAGTTGCAATTGAATTACATTCTGACCAAGGGAGAACGGCAATAAAGCAACATGAAAAACACGGATATTTATTTGCACAAATAACTTCTTAGGAAGATGGTTTATTTATTACTTCATTTTGACAAATCTTTAAATATTTATTTATTTGATTTGTTCATACAACAAGATATACATCTTTTTAATTACAGTATGTGAACTAACAATGAAGACTATAAAGTGTAATAAAAAATATCCAGCTAAAAATGTTACATATGCTTCATGTATGTCACATATATGCGCATATATGCACATGTATTGATTGATATATAGAAATTAGTGATGGTACGAATATTCGTATTCGTACTCGAATCGCCGAATATTCGTCTCTTTCATGATATTCGTATTCGCCAAATTCAAGCGAATATTTCACGAATATTTTGTGAATACGTTCAAAAAAATAATACATAAAAAATACTGAAAACTAAACAAAAAATATTAATTTTTACTAAAAAAGTTTGTCTATATAGTAGAGAAAAAAGAAACCAAATATATTTCCCAACGACATGGTATTTAAAAAGTAAAGTCCTGTTTAATTAATGTATTAATCATGTTAAAGTAATACTCAAAGCTCAGTAGAGGAATGTTGAACTTCAGAAATAAAAGTTTTGAAGTCTTTTCTCCATCAAGCCTATTGCGCGGTGTGTAAATAAGCTCCGCACCTCTAAACATTCGCTCGCTCGGAACACTCGTCTCTGGTGTCACTAAGTATTGCCTGGGTATGGGTAAAAGAAGCTCGTATTTTCCCTTATTTACTTTCCACCAAAAATTTAAAAAAGTGGCATTCAGGTGCTAAGTTAATCATTTCAAATTCCGTCATCGGAATATCATAGTAATGTTAAATACCTTTAGTATTGTGACAGTTTTTCTTCATTTATTGTTATTTACGCAAAGGGTAGATTTGTTTTCAATTAAATTTGAAATATTAAGTGGTACTAACTATTTAGATTGAATATTCGTATTCGAATTCGGCGAATATTGTTTCAGATATTCGTATTCGCGAATATTAAAAATTGATATTCGTAACAACACTAATAGAAATACTTGCCATATATAGATGGATATATGGATTAATATATGAACTCATATATGAAAAGCTTTATCATATATGTACATTAGGGTATAACTTTTTGCAATTTTTGCGAATATCAAACTCTTCATCGCATAGCCGTATAGACATTGAAAAAATATTAAGAAATGATGTATTACTTTTTCGCGATCGTTAAAAAAGTTTCCGCACCAAACGTGATGAAGTCTTGAATTTCAATTTTTCTCCTAAGTATACAAAATTAACATTGAATCACAAAATTTTAAGTATTTTCTAATAATTTCATGAATATAACAAGATCTTACCATTTGTACGGAAGAAGGGCACAAAAACTAAATGCTAATGTCATTTGATAGATGTTGTGATATATGAGTTGTTTGGCGGATATTATATGAAACAATGATAATTTTCAGAAAAAAACCTTTGCAGGTAAAAGTTTTATTTAATTATTTTTTAGACTTTTCGGACTAATTTTATTTTTTACTTTTGGTACGCATCAATGTACACTCTAAAACATTTTTGTTGAAAATTAGGTCAATAATAGTCGGCAACACTTTACAGATTGTTATCGACCTAAAATTACACACGCATTATTTTTGAACAGAATGTTTTTCTAAAAAAGCGATTGGCTGCGTGCGGGTTTGAACCGCGACCTCCTGCCTGATAGTTTGACCTATCTACCATTTAGCCATAGCCGTATAATACTTTATGTTACATTTTTTCCACTTGGACTAATCATGTTTAATTTGAAAGGTTTTTTCGTTAATAAACTAACTACAAAATCGATGTAGTTTTAGACAAGGAGAAATTTTCAACACAAATTTATACAATATATGATCGTAAATTTGAAGTAATGTTTTAAAGTGTACAAAGAAAATCGACTTAATTTTTATTACATATGAGTTGAATCGAGGGAGGTGTCGAAATTTGTATTACAAGTGTTTAAATTATTGTTGTTTGTATTATATCGGGACTTTTTTCTTTTATTCGTCGCTGTATTTAAAATGAAATTTAAAAAAAGTTCAACAGCTATTAAAAAAATTTTCAAGATTTACAATGGCTTCAAAAAAATGTTCTGGTATAAAAAAATGGATTTATCGCTATCTGAGCTAAACAGAATGCCAAATGAAAAACTTAATTAAAAAGTTATTTTTTGGGAACGATTAAATTACATTAATTTAAATTTTTAACGTGCTCTTTCCCAAATTAATATTTTACTTTCTAAGTAAAATATTGAAATTTTATTAAAATACATTGAAATTGATTATGGAGGGGTATTAGCTAGTTCTTATGGCCATTTCATTGGGGCTAATGCAAATCGTCAGGGAACCTTTACCCAAAAATCTCATAGAAAAACTAAAGATATTATATTAAACTCCTAATCATAAGAATGAGAAGTTTATAATATCAAGGTTGAAACATGAGCTCCATAATCAATCATGTTTTTTTTTATTTTCTTTACTTGCGTACTACAACTTATTATAGGCAGATATAACGCCTTGTATAAAGAAAAGAAATATAAAAAGCAAAGGAATGTTAAAATTTCCGAAGAATTGTTTGCCCTCTGGATTAAGCTAAATTTAAAAAAATCCAAATGTATAATATAAATCGAAAAGTTGAAATTTTGGTACTACTTTATTAAAAAAATTTAAAACGACCTAATGGTGATAATTTTAATAACATATTTGATATAACTACCCTATCAGATGAGCTACAATCTGAATCGGAGATCCTTTCTGATTCAGATTCATCAGCAACGTTTTATAGTGATGATGATGATGATGATGAAGACATTGATTTTACACCTCCTGGAAGATCAAAACATGCCAAAATGTCCTTAAAATTAGCCGTTACATTAGTTAATAATGCAAATTTAAGTACTAACAAAGCAGCAAAGGTATGTAAACAATTGGCTGAATCGGGAATAGCAATTTATATACCTTCACAAGCAGGTATCTATAAAGCGGTAATAAAAACCGCAAAAAATTTAGAAGAATTTTATATAACAACACTGCAGAATGAAAAATGGTGCTTACATTTTAATGGTGAAAAAATAGGTAAAAAAGGTAGTTGTTATTAAAAATGAACACAAAGAAATTAAGGCCCCTATTATGATTCACAACTAAATTGATAGTTGAGTCGTAGTTGTCAAATTCTTATTATGGAATACAACTCATCAAAGCAGTTGTCTCAGTTTTTTATCAGTTGTGTGTTGGTTTTTATTTCGAATATTGTGTCACTTTTAATTACTTTTAAAATGGTACTTTTAGGCGCCAATCTATCCCATTTGTTAACCCATATTGTTGCCATATCCATAAAATATAAAATCTCAAGAAAAAATAATAAGGCCAAAACTAAAAATATTTAAAATATTGTGTGATGGCACTATGGCTTAAAAAAAATAGAGAGTATAGATAAGCACCTTTTTTCGAACATTATTTCGAAGACAACTAAAATTAGTTGTGAATCATAATACAAAAAAATGGTTGAGTTGGGTCGTAGCATTGACAACTCAACCTAGTTGTGTTGTGAATCATAATAGGGGCCTAAATTAGCTGTACTTGTACTGGACAATGAACGGGCGTTAACGATTTTCAACGGTCTCAAAGAAACCTTAAATAAGTTTAAATTGTGGGGAATCTATAAAAATGATAGTATGTGAAACAAAAAGTGTTAATACTGGCAAAATAAACGGTGTTGTTGCTCTACTATTTTTTCCAATCAATTTTATTTCCACAACCACAATACATTGGTTGCCAGCTTCATGTCTTGGATTTATTACTACGACATGTAATGGACGAACTACTAAGTGCCGCAACATCTTCTCCTAACATTTGATATGATTTTGTTCCGGAATTAGTAAGCAATAAGGAAAATTTAAAAACAAGCTACAGGCAAAATGATACACTTATAAAACGTAACGTAAAATGTAGAGACGGCATGCAATTTTTATATGAACTTTGCCTAAGTCTTGAGTACTACAAAGAAAATGGAAATTTTCCATATATCAACTATTAATCTTTACCACCAATACACAACGCTAGATGGAACTTAAGAGCCATTCTCGCTATTCTAGCATTTTTTCTTATACCAAAATAGAGATATGTTACAACCTATTTGTGATTTTATATCTGATGCATTGTGCAATGTTTGGTGTCCCGATCACTGTTTCAACAAAAATAGTTTTTCAGTTTTAATCAACTCTCTAGTAAAATACAAAAAATCCCATATGTGTTTTCTTAAACACTGGGTGAGTAAATCGTCTACAATTACAAATCAGAAGCGTAGTAATATATGCGCGGAACGAGCTATTAAAGTTGCACAAGATATTTTTCCATTATGTAAATCAACTCGCAATTTAAACTTAAAATTTATTTCATTAAACCCAAAAAAATAGCTTTATATTTTTGTTATACAGTTACTTATTTATTATATTTAAAATATATAGTACGAGATCCCACCTAACAAATAACTTCGCCCATCTGCCAACCGGATAAAACCTATTTTATTGAGTTTGTATCATATCAAACAACATATCGCGCATGGGTTGCCTATTGAAAACAAGTCCAAACTATGCTTAATTAAAGGTTAAAGTGGTAAATTTTTTGAAATTACACACGATCGGCCAACCGGATGAAACCAATGCTGTTTGATAGTACAGAGCATAAGGATTAAGAAAACATAGGGTTGCTTATCATTTTCCGGTCAGTTCTTAGGGTTGTCACGGTTTTAATGCGTCATTTTTTTGGAATTTCCAACCATCTGCCAACCGGATAAACCAATGCAGGTCGATGGTACAGAGCATAAGGAATAATAAAACGTTCGGTTGCTTATCAATATCTGGTCAGTTCTTAGGGTTGCCACGGTTTTAATATTTGAGCTGATACTATAAATATACTTTCAGCTATCTTTTATCTTGAAGATATACTAAAAATTATATAAAATCTTTATTAACAAGATGGTACTATTAAGTTGACCAAGCAAAATCTATCTAAATTCGCGGTTGCAGCATATTAAAAGAATGCGAAAAGCATTGCACGTACAAGTAACTACGTGAGAGGAAGCAACATTGCAGTTACTCAGGACTCATTATGAGAACGCTGATTACTTTTTTTGATGAAAGAAGAGAACCCTACAATATTTGCGGAGCAGAGTCAACGTTGCCACTTTGGGACTTTATTAGAAATTTTATAAACGTATGTATAGGGTTTTTTCTTTTACAAATCTAATACTACTTTAAAATGAATTCGATAACTATTAATGCTCTTTTAAGTCCTTCTTTGAATACATATGTGCAAATTTTTTCGTACAACTATATGTAATATGCACTACCTAAAGTAGTTTACCTTTTATATCCACCTACAAAAAATCAATAACACAATATAATAACATAAATATTTTTTATTATAAGGATATATTAAATTAACCTCTATCCAAATCTAACATCTCTTCGGTATCAGATTCATGTGAACTATCAATATTGTTTTGAAGTTACAGAGAATCATCGCTATTGAGTGTTAATTGCAGTATGTCATCAACTTGCAGGGGCATTTAATGTAGTCATCGACAAACCAGCCGCAATTTTCCGGCCTTAGCTTTACACACTCTGGATCATTAGCATGGAGCCACATTGAATTAACGAAAATTATTCGTAAAACTTTTTGCTTCAATGACTCCCAACATCACTCATCATCTTTTTTAGGCGAAAAAGTTTTTGAAAATATGCGATGTCTTGCGTCATTTACTTTGCTACAGAACTTAAAGGCATACATTTGGGAAGTAATTTCCTGGACAACGTTAATTTTTTGGTCAAAGCAAATATCGACTTTATCGGTTAGTGTAGCAAATCGACTATATAACTGATTCTGGCGTCGGTAACAATTTTGGTCGATCGCAGCGACACAAAACTGCAACAATATTTTATGCGATTGTACCACTCAAACTCTAAAATAGTTTATATATTGTTATAAAATTTCGAATAAAGTCCCTAAAGTGGCAACGTTGACTCTGCTCCGCAAATATTGTAGGTAGTACGGTTCTCTTCTTGCATCAAAAAAAGTAATAAGCGTTCTCATAATAAGTCCTGAGTAACTGCAATGTTGCAGTAGTTACTTGCACGTGCAATGCTTTTCGCATTCTTTTAAAATACTGCAACCGCGAATTTATATAGATTTTAGTTGGTCAAGCTATTTGTACCATCTTGTTAATAAAGATTTCATATAATTTTTTGCATATATTCAAGATAAAAGATAACTGAAAGTATATTTATAGTATCAGCTCAAATATTAAAACCGTGGCAACCCTAAGAACTGACCGGAAAATGATAGTCAGCCCTATGTTTGATTAGTCCTTATGCTCTGTACTATCAAACAGCATTGGTCTCATCCGGTTGGCAGATCGTCCGAAATTTCAAAAAAATTTACCACTTTAAATATTAATTAAGCATAGTTTGGACCTGATTTTAATAGGCAACCCATGTGCGATGTATTGTTTGATATGATATAAACTCAATAAAATAGGTTTTATCCGGTTGGCAGATGGGTGAAGTTATTTGTTAGGTGGGATCTTAGCAGCATATATAAACAATAAATGTACCAAAAGTTTGAACAGTTACAAACCTCTTATCTTATGCACAGACTTTCAAAAACCATTTGAGAATTTACAAATGATAATATTTTTGAAAATCACAAAAGAATAAAATAAGTGTAGTAGGCTTAGAAACTTATACAAAACCCAACAAATATTTTTTATTCGATATGAATCTATTTTATTTTTCTACACCTGTATACAATTAGAAATCCATCGGATAACAACAAAAGTATTATAAGGAAAAATGACAAATAAAAACCAAATTAAACCTCTAAGAAATTTATTATTTGGCATATTGTCATATATATATTTTAAATGAAATCTATTTGTTGATGGTTATTAAGCAATTGTCTATATGCATTTCATTAGCGCTTTTACCAAATCCTCAGTAGATTTCAACCACAACTTTGAACAGTTACAAACCTCTTATCTTATGCACAGACTTTCAAAAACCATTTGAGAATTTACAAATGATAATATTTTTGAAAATCACAAAAGAATAAAATAATTGTAGTAGGCTTAGAAACTTATACAAAACCCAACAAATATTTTATATTCGATATGAATCTATTTTATTTTTCTACACCTGTATACAATTAGAAATCCATCGGATAACAACAAAAGTATTATAAGGAAAAATGACAAATAAAAACCAAATTAAACCTCTAAGAAATTTATTATTTGGCATATTGTCATATATATATTTTAAATGAAATCTATTTGTTGATGGTTATTAAGCAATTGTCTATATGCATTTCATTAGCGCTTTTACCAAATCCTCAGTAGATTTCAACCACAACTTTGAACAGTTACAAACCTCTTATCTTATGCACAGACTTTCAAAAACCATTTGAGAATTTACAAATGATAATATTTTTGAAAATCACAAAAGAATAAAATAATTGTAGTAGGCTTAGAAACTTATACAACACCCAACAAATATTTTATATTCGATATGAATCTATTTTATTTTTCTACACCTGTATACAATTAGAAATCCATCGGATAACAACAAAAGTATTATAAGGCAAAATGAAAAAAAAACCAAATTAAACATCTAAGAAATTTATTATTTGATATAATAAATTTCTTAGAAATAAATGTACCATATATAATGTGTATGGAAATGAAAAAAAAAATTTTTTTGAGGAGCTTTAGAAATTGCATTTGGTGCGGCAACTTTTTTAGCCAAAATGGCCTAAAAAACTATTTTTATTATCAATACTAATATGCCCATCGCGTGGTAGGATGAAAAAATTTTGTCCAAAAAAAAGTTATTACCCTAATGTACATATTGTGTTTATATTGTTCATATGATTGGGATCAAAATGTAGCAGCGTTGCCGATTTGGATATTTTTAGCAGAAATTAACAGCCTGGCCCACGATGTCGACCGCTATCGCTCGCATGCATTTTCAACGTCAAACAGCTGATTCGCGCCCCACTAAAAATTTTCACCACGACAAATCGATCGACAAGCTTGCGATCGAGAACGTAATAGCTTTCATACAAATTTGCGCCTCACTATGAAATATTATGCGAGCACAAATGTCAAAATGAGTCACTTGTCTTGTGGTTGTCGACAGAGGCAAAACGTAGTAAAACAAAAATACAAGGGTTTTTTTTTATTATTTTAGAAATTTTATAATGAAAAATATGTAAGTGGGAAGTATATAAATAATTTTATTCGTGTCTGTCATGAGTGTCACATCTGTGTGAAAGTGAATCTTATCCGAATGTTTTGGTGTCCTGACATTCACTTCCGAACATTTTTTTCGTTTTACTTCCGAACGTATAAACCTTCCGAACGTGAAAGCAAATAAAACTAGCTGTTTTACCCATAAAAAATACATTTAATAAACAAAAATAGTGTTTGGTATAAGTTTGATATCTTATCAACATATCTAATTTGAAATTTAAAAAAAATTATTTTTATTTATAATTAATATAGGGAAACTGAGATATAAAAAGCATCCCCATATTAACTACCAATCTTGCACAAGTGCCATGCAGCGATTTGGAAAGCACTTTTTTAAATATATTTTATGCATGGGCACCTGAGATTTGAAAATGTTCACTCTAATTGAATTAGTTCGAAAGTTATGATAGCCACGGTTATGCCATAAAGCTACTTTCAAATACAACAAACACACTTTAAAAATTTAATTTTGATATAATAAAACAATAAATTTTAGCAGTTGTACGGACAAGTCAAGAACACCAACACTGTTCAAAATTAAAAAACAAAAAACGCTTTTTTAAACCAAAAAAATTTTTTTTTTAATTTTTCGGCGCTCTCTCTTGGCTTGGGAGTTACGGGACTCAAAACTTTTATTTGTAATTGGTCACACCTCCTATAACCTGATATGGGTATCATTTTAAAGTGCTCTAAAATATCTTTCTAATGTAACAAGTTTGGTATTGACATCTAATAAGTTTAGCAGGATCGCCATGTGGGGGTAAAAGATGATTTTGTGTTGATTCCAACAGATTCCAACTAAGCATAAGCTGCGTATGCTGGTTATGTTGTCCTGTTGCTCTTATAATAAGGATTGTAGCAAAATTCTTTGCTTTATATCCTATTTAGAGCACAATGAAAGATGGTGAGACTAAATATTTTCTACGGTTTATGTACTACTTTTAAGAATTAAACTTAACTTTTCTAACTTATACTAGCTTATTGTTAACGTTATATTTGTTTCTTTTCGGCACCATAAAAATATTAAAGGATTCAAATTACTTTGTACATTGACCAGTCATAATGTGGTGCATTGGAATGCACTCAATTTACACTTGACACTCAACTGTGTGTCACTTAAACATTGCGATTGATCAGCACATGTTGTTAATAATTATATTTATTAATTGAGTTATGAATTTTTAGTCGAACTGTATGGTTTTTATCCAAATTTATTAAATTAGTTTGGCTTAAGTTCATTTTAGTCCGCTTAAAATACAGTTCAACTTAAAACTCATTTCTAATAATTTTCTTTCGAGATCGTTGAACAAGCAGTTAGCTTACGATATAAGAAACACATCGCAAGTAAACCACTAAAAAGAAATTATAAACAAAAATAGATATTTCTTATATTCTTCTCTTTCTTACATTCCTATTGCACACTTTATTCTTAAATTAAGAAAAAAGGGAAAAAAGTAAGTGTCATAAGGGCTTAAAACTGCAAGAAAGAAACTCCGTAAATGAAGCTTTATGTGTAAAGTATTTAAATAACAGAAGTAAAAATACACCTGCTCGTACATAAGGAGTTTTTAATTAAAATGTCTGTAAACAGTAGAAATAAAGTTAATTTTAATGTAATTTTGGGGCTTTTCATCAATTTAGTTGAATTTTTTCTTTGCAGGAACTCGTGGGGTTTTTTGTTTATATTTGACTCACATAATATTTCGAGTGTACCCCTTATGATTTAACCTCAAACTCTTTTAGCGAACGCTGCTGCAGTCAAATTAAAGAAAAATATTCAGATTTAATATTTTTAACTCATTAAAAATTGACAATGTCTTAATAATTCATTAAAATTATAAAAAGTTAATTTTTCATGAATATTCAAAACATTTATTTTGTAAACAAAAGATCTAAACAGCTGTTTGGCTAATTCCTGCTAGTAAAAATTTTACTAGCAAAAACTTGCAACAAATTTTTTTGCTCTCAACTTTTTATGCTCTTTTTTCACTCTCTCGTTGCTAGTTTTTCAAGTACGTGAACACTTTCCAGTAACAATTAGTAACAACTTTCAGTTATTGAACAGACCTAATAAATTGAAAACACATAACAAAAGTAAAGAAGCATACATTTTTAGACTACACATTTCTTGTGGGTATATGTACATACACACATACATACCTATGTATGTATGGAAATGTCATCATCAGCTTAAAGGAATGCCATACGTGATCAACGTGATCATTCTTCTTAATTTTGACGATTTCTTGTTCATGACCCCTTATACTTTGACGATTTGTTGACATCACTGCTTTTATCTCAATATTTTATGTAAGACGAAACCCGGCAGGAAAAATTATTTTCATAAAAAGAAAGAAGTAAAATGACGTAAATACTGGAGAGAGTAGGAGTCAAATATACCAACCCCATTTTTTTACACAATATATTACAATATAAGATATTCGGCCCTGTTCTGTAAACCGAATCGGAGTAAATATCTCGTTTTCCAAAAATAAATAATGATTTATTTTAAATCGTATATAGTAAATTAATTTCAGATATCATATTTTCAGCTCTAAAATATATGAAACTGGAAAAAAAATCTGAAAAAATTTGCTATTAGTGGATGTTCATGTCAGAACAAGAGTGGTCCCATCCCTGACCCATAGTACGTGATGCCAAATCTCTGCAGAAGAATTTGACTCCTAGGATGCGCTGCCGTAATCAACATTCATATTTTGTAGCCTTTTTCTTATAAGAACTTCGGGTTTTGTTAAAAGTTGTGTATCCATTGTTACATCGTTCTTCAAGCTAATTAGTCGTTTGTGCGCTTTTGAAATTGTATAAATCGCTTCATTTTGTAATAAAACCTAAGTCAGAAAAAACCAACCGCTCAAGACGTTTTATTTCGCCTACTGTTTTTGGACTTTTTTTTGTGGATTTCTTTATCGAGACTTGAGATTCTTTTGGTGAGGTCAGCCGTCTGGACGCCGACAACACTAAGTCCTTCACATATACATTTTGGTCCAATCGAACCGCATTTCTGGTGTGTATTTTTGAGAATCACAAGTCAAAGTAAAGGTGAAATACATAGATATTTTTATACATATTTTCGTTTTTTAGTGAGATTTTTCTTGTAATATTTTGTTCATAAACAACAACAATTTTACAAGAAATTTTGCCTTCAATACAAAGAGATCTACAGTATTGGCTTTATAAAAAAAACAAAATCTTTTTGTAACAGTTTGGAAAATACTGGAAATTTTATCCCAGTATTATATACTGCACTACCCATAGTGAAACACATTTTAGCTAAGACGCGAACCGACGTCTAAATTAAAAACAATCGAACAAGCCTGCTGTTTTTGCTTTTCAACTCTGTTTTTTTTTTGTCTTTAACCTTTTCGTCATTCTGACATATCATTGGTAATGACATTTAGTTTTTTTTATTTGATATAAACATAATTTTCCATAGATAAAATAAAATTTTTATATAAACAATTATAATTTAATTAAAGAAAATAAAAAGTGAAAATTTTTTGGCGTGGTAAATTTTATTCGTAAAATTGCAAGTTTTGTTGTGAATGTTAAAAGTCTGCCCATAAATGCATTTGCATGTATGATTCCATGTGCATAAAAGTAAAAAATTGCCAACAGGTCCAAAAAGATTACAAAAATATTCGATCACCACTAACATCATCAAGTAACCTAGGAGGCAAGCTGGAAAGTAGAGTTCTGTCTGATAAACCGCAGATGAGGTGTTTCACACAAGCCGGTAAGAAATCTGAAGAATAATACCTACGATATATCTTCGGTGTGTAATGCAACAAGTGTTGCATGGAAGTTTCAGTTCATAAAGCTTACACATTCTAACCTGGTCCATGTTCAACGAGGTAAGATCACACATTTGTTCGTATTTTTTCGCCCTTGTAAGACAACAATTTTATTACATTCCTTGCCCTTACTATCAGTGATCGCCTAAAATACTAATAAAATCATTTCGTCTCGTAATCAGTTTTATTTATTTCAAATACAATTGCTGGTTTATACGCTACAAATACAGAATCTAACGATATATTTATTATGAGTAAATCGTTTTAAAAAATATACACAACGTTTTGTTGAGTACTTTTTAATTGTTGAAATTAAGGATTGTTAAAAGCGAATAAAAATTACAAACTCAAATAAACTGGTGATAAGTAGAGTACCAATACCTTGCTTAGTGGTTTGTGCCTTTATGGAATGTTATAACTTAAAGCCAGAGACATTATTTAACCAAACGTTTTGCTCTTTGCTGTGATCTCTAACTAGAATTTTTAATTTGGTCTAGCTAAGTTTTTTTTTTTGGAGTTAAT